>NDGM011249849.1:6937-33204 GCA_002564305.1 Octomys mimax
TGTGCTTTGCCAAGCTTGTTCCAAGTAGGTGCTTTAGACCACTGAGCCATCTCTGCAGCCCCTATACTATTCTATCTTATTTACTATATTGTTCTATATTATTTTGCAATCACCAACTTCTATTGGTTTTATGACTGAACCCCTTAGATAGTCATATTTTTCACTACCTATTTGGTGAATGGCACCAACCCTATTCATTAATCAGCCCCACTGAATAAATATTTTTTGATGTTTTAGCTTTTAAATCATTCAATATACTTTTTAAAAAATGTATTTGGTACAGGGCCTCACTATGTAGCTCAGACTCATAGTGATTCTCTGTTTTCAGCCTGCCCCCCTCCACAGCATTGGGATTACAGGTATGTGCCACCATGCCTGGCCTAGGTGCCTGGCTAAGTACACCTAGGGGTGGGGCCTGCATGGCACGTGGTGCCAGGGATCGAACCCTGGTCCCTGTACTTGCCTAAGCAGCTGTTTAGTCTGATAAGCTATCTTGTCAGCCCTTTGATATACTTTTTATACTTCATTACACACAGACTCATCTGAGTTTTTTGGTATGATGTAATTCTGGAGTATGGACATTTTGCTTGAGATCTTGAATGAAGCTAGAGCTTTCATTAAAATAGAAATCCCTGAGCGATTCTGATGGGCAGTTAGGTTAGAAATTGACTTCTAATCTGAAAATTGCTGTTTAACTAATATGGGATTTCATTTATAATTTAAGCAGTGGGAACAGGTTATCAAATTATATAGATTATTAATTTTCTCAATATAAAATTTTTGTTTAAAAGTTAGCTTTGACATAAAGATGTTTGTTGAGAGAGAGGCATTTCCTTTGACAGTTCAGAGTTTCCAAGTTTCTAATGTTAAAAAAACTTTTTGGGTGCTTCCATATACAGGAGACAAACTGTACTGTCTCCCTTATCATTTTTTTTTACAAATTATTACAGGTTGTATGCAGCAAACCTCCCCCGAAATAGGAAGTTATACTAAATTGTCCTTCTTGGTCCAGAAAGCTCATATTGCTTACAATTATTTCATAGCTCAAGGTAGCAGAATATTTTCACAGTGCAATAAAGAGTTTATTAAATGAAGTCTATGACACAACACATATAAGAGCAAACATCCATTTTAGATACATGTTAATTGATAAGTGGTAACATTCTTTAATTTTTAAAGTATTTAATGTGCTTACAAAGCCAACCAAGCAGCAACTAAGGTTAAAATCTTTTTAGTATCTGTGAATCAGTGAACTGTTTTTTTTTCAACCCTACATTTATAAATCTGTTCTCTCATTTGAACATCAAAGTATCTGTTTAGTTGAAAATAAAAGGGTAATAGTATAGCAGATATGATGTCTTACTAAGTTTCAGGTGTGCAGTTCATAATTTAAGGCAATTCTATCCATGGGTACTACTGGGCTTCAAGAAAAGTCATGTATGGTATTATTTCACGTAGATGTTTCAAAGAAGTATTGTTCAACTAATCATTTTATTACTTGTCTAGCATTTTCTCAGTTTTTCTGCTTGCTGGTTGGCTTCTCACACTTTGTAACTCTCTTCCACTGGACACCCTAGCTCTGACGCCAGGGTATCCTCAGTCTACCACAAGGGGATTTACTGGGATCATTGCTTTCTGGTGGTAACTACTCCCCCAAGTCACTCTACTCTTTATTTTTCTATTATCCAATCAAATGAGGTCTGCTTTAGACCCTTATTCTTTGGGTCTTTTTCTTCCTCTTAGTTGATTAATTAATTGTTTTTAAGCTTTTCTTGCATGACCTTTTCCAATCAGGTAACACAGTAATGTGCAGACCTTTTAACTTGAAGTATATATTGCTATACAAATTTCAGACATAGGTAATTGTGTGATTCTATTCCTCTCCAAATCACTAAAATGCCCAGGGATTTCTCATTTTATATATTGATTATGTCTTGTTTGAATGTCAAAACTTTATTAGATTCAGTCCTTTCTGAGTAAAAGACAACTTTACACCTCAATGGGTTGAGCAGCCCACTTGTCACATGTGTCCCTATAAAACTCTGAAATGACACTGGTGGAATGTAGCATGTTTTCTCCTACCAGAGATCAAGTTCCAGGTCTCCTGGCCTTTGCAGATCCCTTCAATATCTGATTTTTCCCAAACATCCTAACATTTTTCCCATACTCCTCCAGCCTGCACATGTTTTTCACTGGTCGTTTTTCTTTTACCTGAAGTGCCCATCCTCAGACTTCTTTCCAAATGACAACTATATTTTGATGAGTAAACATTCAGCCTCACATTCCAATTAAGCCTCACTAAAGACCTAGCACACACTAATTTCATCTCTAGGCAATTCTATTTTCCTTCTTTTCTTTTTTTCCTGGATCAAATATTTCCTTTAATTTTTGTATTACCATTCTAAACTAGAACTTGCTGGTAATGTGAACAATCTGAGCTCAAATAAACCTAAGATGAGATTCTGCAGAACCAGCTGATACCTGTGTACCAAAATGCTGATTTGTGTAACTTCTAAACTATAGAGGCTCTTTAATTGAGACGTGATGAGGACAGTGACACTCTCATCTAGCATGCATGAATTCTAGTGCTACAATGAAAAATGAAACAACGTACTTAAAATCCCAACACACAGCAGTAAAACATAAGACTCTCAACAGCCTTGTAGTTCATACTCTGTATCATTCTTAAAGCTAAAATAGTTGTTGAACTCCACTTACACAGGTCTTGTTTACTCCAGAAAGAGCTTCTTAGTCCAGAGTTCTGATCTCCTGTCCTCAGCATGGAGAAGCCGCAGCCTCCTGTGGGAGAGGATCCTAACAGCCAGCTGTGTTTGCTCTGAGCCTTATGGATGGAAAAGATTTTCAAGCACATTTGCAGGAAGAATGTCCTTTGAAAAACTGGAGCCTTGAATTCATATAAATTTCTAGATCTAAATCAAAAAAGAAAAAAGCAAAAAAAAGATAGCAAGCATAAAGAATACTCCCTTAGTTTAGAGGCTGTTTCCCTGACCTACCCTATCCACTCACAGCATCCAGCCTAAATCAAGACCCTTGTTTTAAAATGTATTTGAACTGTGTTCTCTGTCTCCAAAACACGCATTTCACAGGATGCACTGGGGTTGCTGGGTGACCAGTATATTTCTCCTCATCACTGGGTGGGTTTTTCCAGAGCGGAGGGTGGGTCTGGTATAGTTTAGCATTGTTGTCAGCCTTATCATTGACTCTGCTCCTTAAATATTGCAGAATATAAGAATAACTATAAGGTTGGTGGAGAAGGAAAGGAAATGAATATATAAAGTATGCTATAAATACGGTAAAATATATATACATGAGTGGGTGTGTATGAGTGTGCACTGGATACCTTGGTTAGTGTCTAGTAAATATTCTATAAATGTCGACTTTTTCAACCCTTACTTGAAATCTAAGTTGAAAAAGTCTCTTTTAAAAATTTTATTTATTTACTAGTACAGGTCTCACTATGCAGCTCAAACTCGTAGCAATTCTCCTGTCTCAGCCTCCCCATTTCTGGGATTATAGGTGTGTCCCACTGCGCCCAGGGTTCTGGGGCCAGCTCTGCATGTAGTACCAGGGATCAAACTGGGTCTGATAAAAGTCTTTCTTGAGCATCAGTGAGCACACATACCATGCTAGGACACTCACTGACCATTTCCCAACTTAAAGCAGCCAGACTGATCAGAGTTACATTTTCTACTCAAGCATGTCCTTGGGGTCAAGCCTGGCCATTGCTCTCCTCCTATATTTAGAAGTTTAAACTGACAAAATTGACAAACTCACATTTCTAAATATGTCTAAAACTCACCAGTCTCCCATTTTCTTTGGGAAAATGCAGAGAGCAGAAGGGTCACATGTTAGCAAAGCAAATCCTTCAGAGAATGATCCTGTCTTCCAAAGTGAACCTTCCACTGTACAAAGTTTGCCTAGAGGCTCAACAGGCACTTTAGCAACGGGAGAGATTAAACATGACTCAATGAAACCTAGATTTATGCTTCAGCTCACTGAAAGAGTCTGGCATGTTATGGGGCAGCTCCTGGTAGGTGTTTGATAAATAACTTGAAAAACTCTGGAGGAAAGAACAACTGTCTCAGCGACTCGTTCCATTGATCATCTCTTCTAGAGATGCCATAAGTCCCCCTCTTGCTCTTTAGCAGTGCTTTAAAACTCTAAGTAGGATTCTAGGCTAAACAGGCGGATCTTCTCAGTCAACAAGCTTTAGCTTGGTTTTAGGAGAAGAGGGAAAACGGACAGGAAAGAAAAGGAGGAAAAAAAGAAAAGGAAGAGAGGAAAGAGGGAGAGGCAGGAGGAAGAAAGGACGGAAGGGAGGAGGAAGGGCAGAGGGAGGAGGAAGGAAGGAAGGAAGGAAGGAAGGAAGGAAGGAAGGAAGGAAGGAAAAATGAAAGTAGGGGGAAGATAAATGAGAAAAGATGAGGTTCCTGAAATCACTGTCTAGGAAGTGAGGGTTTCTTTCTCGCAGGAACGCCCAAGTTTTGAGGGCGAAGTGGGACTCTTCTCTCCTAGTTCTTGACGTGGAGACTGTGGGTCAGTCTGGAGAGAGGTGCACAGGGGTAGCGGTTTTAATACCTTTCTTAGGAAAAAGCTAATGAGGAAGCCAGGCTGTACAGGTCAGGTATTGGAGAAAGTGATTCAACTTTAAAAGTTGTAGCCATGACTATACGGAAATTAGAGGCGGACACAAAAGGGGTAGGGAAACGGGGTGGGGTGCTGGCAGAACAAGAGGAAGGTGAAAGTTGCTACGCGATTTCCCCCTGCGCCTGCGCTCCCTCCATTCCCTCTACTCCCCCCACCGGCAAGGAAAGTTTGGGGGTGGGCAGGGACGCTGGATCTGCAGACCTGACACCAAGGCTCCCTTGGGGTGGCGAAGGCAGAGCGCCCTCCCGCCCGGCCTGTCCCGGAGAAGCACGAGTGTTGCCCGCCCTCTCCCTGGGGGAGCCGGGGGCGCGGGGCTGAGATTCCCGGGGCGGACGCGAAGCGCAGGACTGAGCTGAGTCAGCCGCGGGGCGCACGCACGGGGCAGCGCGAACACACGGCCCGGCGGGACCCCCAACGCCAGGTCCCAGGAAGCGGGGTGCTCAGAGGGAGGGAGCGAATAGGAGACGCCCTTTGCACCGTCGGAGGGTGCAGGGACTCGGTGAGCGCCCGGAACACTCGGACCCCAAGGGACCCCTGGAAGCCCGGAGGAGGGGACCCGGCGGATCAGCGGAGCCGCCAAGCCCGGGACGTCCGGGTCCCCTAGCGGAGGCCACCGCAGCTCCCGCCCGGGACAGTCTGCGCGACCTGCACTTGCTTCCGAGTTCTTTGAAGAAGTTTCAGGTGCAGACTCACTTTCTGTGGGCGTGAGGCCGCCGCTCTCGGGAGCGGGAAGGGCGCCGAGGGGTCGGCGGCTCTCAGCCGCCTCGCGTCCGGCTCCAAGCCGCGGTCCTGGCCCCGGTGACGCCCGGCCTCGCTCGCTCTCCGGGGCTCAGCCTCGCCCGGGCCGCCCTCCGCGTGCATGTGCGGGGAGCAGGGCGCGGGATCGGCCGCCCGGCCTCGAAAACACCGCGCGCATGGCCGCCGGGGGGGCACCCCCGCCGTCGCCCCCTCCCCCTGCGCGGGCCGCTGCCCGACCTTCGAGAGCGGTAGCTATGGGTGCCCTGGCTGGCTGCTGGGTCCTGAGCCTCCTCGCTTACGCGTACCTGTCCTGGGGCCAGGGCTTAGAGAAGGAAGAGGAAGGGGCCCGAAGAGCTCAAGCTGCGGAGAGACCCGGACCCGCACAGCCGCACCTCATCTTCATCCTCGCGGATGACCAGGGATTTAGAGATGTGGGCTACCATGGCTCTGAGATAAGGACGCCCACACTGGACAAACTGGCCGCCCAAGGAGTTAAACTGGAGAACTACTACGTCCAGCCCATTTGCACACCATCCAGGAGTCAGTTTATTACTGGAAGGTAAGAGTTCTTGCTTCTTATATTGATGCCTTGAAGAAATCTTTTAATTACAATCCAGCGCCTGTTTTAAGAGATTAAAAGAAAATACGGTGAATGAATGAATGGTGTATGGAGTTGGGGTATTAAAAAAAGTGGCTTCTTAATGACTTGACAATGTAGTTTCTACTCATCTAATTTTGCTTTGTGCTCCGCGCCAGCTGTGAGCTTTTGAATGAAATCCAGATCTGTTAACTAACATTCATCCACCAACCAGAGAGCTCCAGAAGTCTATTCCAGATCTATTCTGGCTCCTGAACACAGATTTTTTTAGGTGTGGCTTTTTTGCAGCTCTTGGGTGGTTCTTAAGTTTAGAACTGGATGATCAAAGCCACGGGGACATCTCAAAGAGAAAGGGACCTTAAAGGCAGCTGGAAGGTAATGTAAAATGTAATCGTATGTAGTACACTGCTTGGGTCTTTCGTGGACAGTTTTCTCTTATGGTATCATGAATGAGAGCAGACTTAATTAGCGAGACAGTTCTCAAAATGCAGGGAAATTCAGTGGTAATGTGGGCAGAGGTTAGATTTCATCTGAAGTTTACTGCTCTCCTCCTGTCTGGAAATGTTCTGGCACAACTCAGATTATCTGGGTGCTTAAAGGAAGTGTTTTTAATATTGTCATCACTATGCTAAATCTTCTATTGAAGTGTTTCACACATGCTCATATTTTTACACTATCCTATCAGAATGTAGGCAACTGTAACTCACTTCAGTGTCCAAATTCAGTCTGGATGGAAGATACAGCAGGAAGCTGGGGGTCAAGTTACTCCTAGACAGAGGTAGAAGAGAAGCTTCAGTCACTGTGTCTTGCCTCGATTTCAGTTGCAGGACAGGGATCCTTTGCTTCGGTGAAGTTGTTCTTGGAATTGGACCTCATCAGAACAGCCAGCCTCCTTCGGAAAAGTAAAGACTACAGTATTTTGTAGGAATCTCTGTCTTGCTGAGACTTTTGCTTGCAGCATAATTTCCACTGCTAGCAAACTCAAAATATTTAGCATCTCTGCCAGAGAGAGAGAGAGAGAGAGAGAGAGAGAGAGAGAGAGAAAGAGAGAAGAGAGAAAGTACCCCATGGGGGAGGGAGAGGAAGAAGAGTGGTCTCACTACACTTGAGACCCATCTTGAAGGTTAGTTGTATCACCTTAAAGTCAAGAGGATTTGAATATAAGAGAGCAGATTATTGACTGAATGATAAAAAGTCCATCTGGTGGCCAGGAGGTCAAGTTCTTCAGGCCTAATCCCTACCATACTTATATTTGGCTCATAAAACAGATGTGTCATAAAGTATCACTAGACCGCTTCAACTGATTTATAGAAATAAGATTTGCACACATACCCAGCTGTAGTTGAATCTTGCAACTGAATGATGGGAATTTATTTTTCATGGTACAATGTATGTTTTTTATTTTTTTTATTTTATTGTATTGTATTTTAGGGAAGGTCTACAGGGTCTACAGGGTTTCACTACTAAATCGGACTTGTAGTGATCTGCCTGTTTACAGCCTCCCAAGAGCTGGGATTACGCCACCATGCCCACTCTCAGTTGCCATCTCAGTGAGCCCTGGAAGGGGTGGGGTGGGGCCAGCATGACAGGCCCGGGGTTGAGCTATTTGGCTGACCCTTACAATGTATGGTTAAACAAATGTGTTCACCAAACAAGAAAATTTGAAACATGTTGCAGATTTAATTTCTAGTTTCTATCTTTTAATCTTTATATTACTTAGTGAGATGAAAAAAAATTAAATGCTTTGTCTTTGGTCGAAGGTTGAGTTTTCTGTGCTTTCCATGTAATCAAACAGTTAATGAGAAGGTTTCATATTAAAATTTTCTTCTCAGTATAGCAACTTGGACAACTGTTTTATAGACAAAAATGTTCAAATAGCTACTGTGATTTGATTTAAATTTCTATTTGAATTAAACAACTGAAGACATTTCACTTGTAGTTCCCCTTTTAGACAAATTGCTGGAACTTTCCTTTAAATGAACACAGATGTAAGAAAGAAAGTGGTTATTGAAACCTAGGTCCAAGCTTAATATTAATACTGTGGAGCCCACAGAATATGGATATTTATCCTCTCAATGAGAACATGTCTAGGCTTTCTGGATCCTTTAAGTAAAAAAGGAAGCAATAAAATCCCAAGTGTATGGAATTATTTGAAGGAGGAAAATAGGTTATGTGAAATAGGTTATATGAAAGGACTCAAATATCTTCATATGACAAAAAAGGGTTTAAATGATCAAAGCTGAACTTACTTTTGTTACTACTAACTAAACAACACTACCTTCACACTTTGCTGGGAGATGTAAAAATGTGTCGTTATGTTCTGCTGCACAAAGCTGTAATACATTCCAGACTCCTTCAGTCTTTTAGCCTGGCACTATTGTGCGTTAATCAGCCAGTCAACACTTGTATGTAGACCCTTGTGTGCAAGCTGAGGAATAAATACGAAGACAGCCCATCTCCAGATAGAAGGTCTTAAATTTAAGTATGCAAAAAGAATCCCTAGAAGCGCTAGTTAGCATGCAGAGTTCTGTGCCCAGCGAGTTCTTCAGCTTCAGTAAGTCTGAGGTGGAGTCCACAAATCACTAGTGATTTAATGAGCGTGTCAGGTAATTCAGATGTGAGTGCTACTAATAATAAATTAAGAGCATTAAAACACATGCTGGCTTCTGCTGAACAGTCTCTGTGCTCATGAATGATGTATCTGACATGTATTATCTCATTGAATCCTTAGTTCAATGCTATATACAAATATTCTAAATAGAGTTGTGTGTAGGATTCCAGTTGCTGGACTTTTGAGAAAGAACACTCAGGTATTCACAGTTGACCTGGTGAGATAAAAGGTTGATAGAAAAGGTCCATGGAGTGATTGATTGACAAATATGTTGAATGTTTCAATTTTTAAAATGTTAATATAGTAAAAAAAAAAAAAACAAAACACATGGCCATTGGTGTTACTCAAAATGCTCCCCTCATTTCTAACATGTTTATCCCATCATTCCTGCCACTTTCTGAAACAGTTCTGAAAGTCTTCTTTCTTGTCTTTCTTTATACTCTCAATCATAGCTTCCTCAATGTCTTGAATCCATTCAGACATTTTCCTTTCATGGTCATTTTGACTTAGAGGAAGATCCAGATAGCCAATGGATAGGGTGGATAAGAGCAAATCATAATGTTCTTACAAGCCTGCCTTTCCATTGGATGACTCTGGGCATTCCATTCACTATCATTTTTATTACACCTTGTAAAGGTACTCAGGAAAGAGTACTTCTATGGAATTGCTTCAGAGAGTGGCAAGAAAGATAGGATAAGAGTGTTTAAAGCAAGGGGAAGTGATTTGAGATTGATCAATGACAATGTGTCTTATACTATATTTTTTTAAATTTACATACACACCTTATCTTTTGATCAGCCCGTGTTCAATTTACCTTAAGTTAATATTCTTAGTTTAAGTGTGTTATTAATGGCATGTGTAAATGACAGCATTGACATTAAGGCATCAGAAAGAACAAGTTTTGTAAGATTAATCAAGCATTTATTGAAGGCTTTGAGAAATACTGGCAACCAGAACCAAATGGATGTCTTTCATAATAATCTTATGTTTTGACTATTCTTAAATAAATTTTTAATTTATTCCACTTGAAAACTATGATTATCTTTTTGACAAATACAAAGGTACCTTTTACAATGCATTTTTGCAATAAGATATTTGATAAATTTGTTTCACTTAAAGCACTCCTAACTGCTTTCCCTTGCCAAGGATAAATACTCTCCTGATTTCCACTAATTTAAATTAATTTTTCATACTTCTGCACTTTATATGAGTGAAATTACATTTTTATGTCTGGCTAATTCCAGCATCATGTTTTTGAAAATTTTCCATGTTACTGCCTGTGGATATAATTCATTCATTCTCATTATTGGCTAGTGTTCCTTTGTATAAATATACTATAATTTATTTATCCATTCTAAGGTTAATGAACATTTGGGTAGTTTCCATTGTTGGTGTGTTATGAATAGTGTTGGCATAAACAGGCCTGTCTGTGTTCTGGGTGAACATGTATGTGCCTTTCCCTTGAATATCTAGAAGAAAATGAAATTGCTGGGTGGTAAGGATGTCTGTTTTTACAGATAATGCCCAACAGTTCTCAAAGTGATCATATCAGTCAGTTTACACCGTCACTAGAATTGTGTGGAAAGTTTCATTGCTTCACATCTTTGCCATTTTTTTTTAAATCTTAGTGGTATGGTCATTATACATTGGCTTAAATTTGCCATTTCCTTGATAATGCAGTTGAATGTCTTCATATTTTATGTACTGTTTCAGTATTACCTCTTAGAAGTATTTATTCAGATGATTTATTCAAATGATTGTTTTCTCCTTTGAGACTTGTGGTCATTATTTGAATATTCTGTTCCTTTGCCAGATACTTGTATTGTATCTTCTTTCATTATGTGGGTTCTTTATTTCATTTTTTTTAATGTTTGTGGTTGTTACAGGGTCTCACTATGCATCTCAGACTCATAGTGATCCTCCTGCTTTCAGCTTCCCCACACTGGGATAACAGCTGTGCACCACCATGCCTGGACTCTGGCTGGCTCATCCTGCCCTATGCAGGCAGGGCTGGCATGGCAAGTGGTGCTGGGGATTGAACTTCTGTCCCTGCACTTGCCTAAGCTTGCCTAAGGAGGTGCTTTAGTCCATTGAGCTATCTCACCAGCCTTTCTTTTTTATTTTTAACAGTGGTTGTTTTAGTTTGGTCTGATTTTGGTGAGTAGGTTTTAATTTTATTATAATCCAGTTTACATTCTTTTTCATTTTATGTCCTATTTAAGATATCCTCATATAACTAATGATCATGACACTAGTCTTTTCCCCTAATTTATTTTTTTTTACATTTAGATTTTCAGTTTATCTGGAATTAATTTTTTAGTATGGTATAAATCAGAGTTTACACCATGTCCATCCATTTGGCTTTCCCTGTCATTGAGAAGGTGCACTGCAGTACTGCATCTACGAATCTGTTGAATGTCCATCCATGTGTGGGGGTTCTGGGGGCCTGTGCTGTTCCTCTGTGTATCCATATGTCAAGAGTACAGTCTCGGAGGTGCTGCAGCTTTATAACAAGCATTGCTATCTAGAATGGATACTCTCCTCATTGTTCTTCAAAATTGCTATGGCTGTTCTTTGCTAGTTTATTCATTTTAATAGAAAAGAAGAGGGACAGGTATGCAGATGCAAATAGTGTGGAAGACTTGATTTGGAGGCTATGAAAGGTAGTTCTGTTCTAAATTAGTCTATGTTTCTAAGTACTGTGGAAGTAAAGAGAGAGATAGCTACAAACATGCTTTTCTAGGAGAGTGACTAAATGGCTTGAGTAGAGAAATGTAAATACACTGAGCAGGAATGAAAGCCCATGTGAGACTTATGATCTTAAATTCTAATGGACACAGCCATCATTTGCTTACTTTGCTCCTGCCAGGCTCGTTTGCTAGTGTGCTGGTGAACTGCAGCTCAAGAGGCAGGCTTAGTTGAGCTTGGGGGATTCTCCCAAATGAATTGAGTGGTGGAACAGAGACTTGAATGTATCAACTATGGGATGGGAATCAAAAGCGAATCAGAGTAATGTGAGAAATCTATAGTAAAGTTGGAAAGCTGAAAAGATAGAGAAGAGTGATTGGGAAGTCTGTGCTTACAACCAAAATATTGTAAGTAGGAGAGTTTTGAAATGAGAGAGGAGTGAGTGCCAAGGTAAGACGGAAGAAATCACCTTTGAAGTGAGGAAGGAACAATATTAGAGGGACATGGGGTTGGATGATCAATCTCGGAGATATGTGATATTGAGAATTGTGAGAAAGACAGGTGTAAAGAGGATGACAGGTCAGTACTGGAATCATGTGTGAATGAGGGACCGGGGAAGGGCCTGGCATCAGATAGATGACTATAACTGGAAAGCTAGTTTGTCTGTTGGCTGGTGCCTTTCTCTTCGAAAGAGGTGGGGTTTGGAAGGGAGACAGCAGCCTGATATAGAAGTGCCAGGGTGGCCCTAGAGGTCACACATCCCAGCTCCAGGCTCTGGTAATCAGGGTGTGGATAAAAGACCACCTCCAAGTTGAGAGTAGGATAGGAACAATAAGCAATCAGCTGGAGCAAAAAGATAAAAGAAAGGGTGTCCAAGGAAAGAGAGAAGGTGAAAGGGAGCTCTCAAAATAACAGACTTCTAATAACAAGGTTTGCTGGAAAGGATCAGAGTCTCAAGTTAGGATAGGGAACAGTTGGATAAGAATAGAGATTAGAATCACATGGAATGCTCGTATGTTAGAAGGATTGCGGTTATGATGATGGCTTAAAACGTAGGGCTAGGGCCTTCAAGAAAGCTCAGTGGGTGAAGAGCCTACTTAGACAAGCTCAGGGACTGGACTTTGATGCCTGATACTACATGCTGTACTGGCCCTGCCCACAGGCACGGCACATAGAGCTGGCCATCAAGAATGGGCATGGGAGTGCACACCTGTAATCTCAGTGCTGGGGACGCTGAGACAGGAGGATCACTATGAGTCCGCGATGCATAGCAAGGCCCTGTATGAAATACATTTCAGAAAAAATAGAGCTAAAAGTCATGTTGATATTTTTTAACCAGGAGCTCTTAGAAAACAGTAAAGATTTGGTTTTAATTATAACCTGTTTCTAGTCATTAACTGATTTTTTTATTTTTTTTTTTAATTTAGTATGGGGTCTATAGGGTCTCACTACATAGATCGAACTCATAGTGATTCTCCTATTCTCAGCCTCCCAGGCACTAGGATTACACGCATGTGCCACCATGTCCAGTCTCAATTGCCATCTCAGCATGCCTCAGTGTTGGGGCCAGCATAAGGATTGAACCCCCAGCACCTGCGTCAGCCTAAGTAGGCGCTTTAATTCACTGAACTGGCTGGCTGGCCAAAGATGAACAGATCTGTCCATCACCAGGTACTGAACCCACGCAGTCAGGCACACAGGAACTTAAGCAGGGACCCAAGAGGAAGGTAGCCAGTAGGCCTCTCAGTAGCCTGCAGAGGGCTGACATACAGTGGAACACATCTTCCAGGAGTTTACTAAGTACTGTTTTAGATATAAGTTTCTCAATTTACAATTGCACTAATGTTGGACACCCAGAGAAAGTAACTGAATCTTTCCAAGCACTCACAAGAGAGTCAGAGGTCCAGCAAGATAGCTCAGTGGACTAAGTACTTGCGTAGGCAAGCGCAGGGGTCTGGATTGGATCCCTGGCACTGCATGCCACTCTGGCGCTGCCCCCCAGCATGCTGAGCCAGCCATAGAGTCCAGGCATGGTGGCATACACCTGTAATCCCAACCCTAGTGAGGCTGGAAACAGGAGGATCACTATGAGTCCAAGCTGCATAATGAAGCCCTGCACAAAAAATAAATATATAAATAAATAAAAGAGAGTTTTGAAAGCTTAGGTGAACAAGGTTCAGAGAGTTCCTTTTGTGGTGTATGCACACACACACACACACATATACACACACAGAGTTCCCCTCAGCTCATATTATAAAATCAAGGTCAAGCATGCTCCTCCTTACATATACTTCTTTTCATCAAGGTCTAGTTTTAAGTAGCATTCTACACCCAGAGAGTGCTCAGTGTAAGTTGCTAAGACTTCACTCATTTATAAGTAATTAATACTTAAACATTTAGAAAAATAAATATTCAGAAAAAATAGACATTTCCATCAAGCTTTATGTCAGCCTTGGAAAATTAACATAACAAAAGGACAGGGTACACTTTAAAAGCGTGTACTGTATTTTATAAAGAATAGCTCAGAAAAAAAAAAAAGAATAGCTCAGAAGTCAAGACCATTCAGCAGACAGCTGCCTGTTCCTACTTGACCCTTTGGTTTTCTGACAGTAAAATCATAGTCAAGAAACTACTGGCGCACCCTGAGGATCAAAGTCCCCAGTGTTTAGTGAGTCTTTTTGAAAAGGTACCCTTTGAAGTGAAGCTCTGCTCAGGTAATACTGTTGAGTTTCCTGAATAGCTGTTCTCCAAGGTGGAAATGTATCCAGGTGCCAAGGGCTGAAAGTACTGGATTTCATCCAATGGCCTTTCTCAGAGATCAAAGATGAGGACCCAGAACCTTAGAGCTTTTAATATGAGCTCAGTACGAAAGCTCCTTTTAGGTTAAAGTTGGGTTTCATTCTTTTTTTCTTCCCCAGAGCAATATTCTAGAATTAATTCCAATTTAATCTTTTCCCATATTTTACTTTGATGTCATTAGTTTGTTGACATATTCTTTTATCACACTAGTTATTAAATGTTCCTAGTAGTGTCACCTCACTGAGGCATCTATTTCTCCTTTGTTTTCTATTGCAGAAAAGACTTTCTGCCTTCATCCTTTTACTCTCTCTTCCAATTCATCCAACACATTTGCATTACTGAAACATGACTCTTATTACCTCACCACCCTCAGAAAGTGCCCTCCCTTCTTCCCTATTGACTGCCAAAGAATGGGAAAAGAAATTAAGCTTTGCTAAAGTCCTTCGTGTGCCACTTGCTTTTCCGTCATCCTGTCATTTGATCTTCATATCCACCCTGAAGATAAGACATTTTTTATTATTTTGAAAAATATTCATGACATATCAACAATTGCTTCATTTCATGAGTAGTATATAAAAATTCTAGGGGGATTATATAAATTAGTAAAGATCCTACAGCTTCTAAGCTACAGAATGGATATTTGAACCTAAACTTGTGTAATTTCAATGAAATCCTTACTGTTTTCATCAAAACTTGTTGTGTCTCCTATAAAAATTGCAAGCATCTTTACTGGGCCTTCAAGCACAGTTTGGCCTCTTATCTTCATTGTCTGTGCTCCAGATTCACAGAAGACTGTTTGCAGTTTTAGTGACACATCTTGGTTCTCTGGCCCTTCTCACACTGTCCCCACTCCTTAGAATGCACACCTTTTCTCTCTCTGCCTAAATGCCAGCTACTCAAGAAAAAGCTAAAATACCACAGTCCTTGTACCACTTTCCATGCTTCCTTGGCCAGAAATAATTTATCTCAATGATGACCTTTCCTAATTCTTTCTGTAACTGCCTGATTAGACACGAGTTCTCACTTGTTCATAGCTTTTACTGAACTATCTGCCTCCCTCACTGATCTGCTGAGAAGCTGGACTCGGATTTATGATCACCATAAATCTCACAGCACCCAATCCCATGCTTTCTACTAATAGGAGCTAAATAAATGTGTGAAGAATGAATGAATGTATAGATGAATAAATGGCTCTTTCCTCTAGCAGGCAAGGTGATAGAGCAGAAATGGCATAGAATTTATAGTGAGGAATTATTAGTTGCAGAGCTGATTTAACAAACAGATGACTGACTGTGACCTTGAAGAAGTCATTGAATCTTTCTAAGACACACTGTTTTCATGTGTTGCATGAGAATGATGCTAGTATTTACCTTTCCAACCTCAAAAATTGTTCCACTATTAGATAAGAAAACATATATAAAAACACTTAGAGAATCTTTACAACTTTAAATAAAAATTATTTTATGTTACAGCTGTATCTCCATAATTTCTAATTAATGCAGATCTTACAAGAACTGCTTATTTGTGCCTTTGCAAAGCTTTTGATGAATTTAAATATCTCTTTTCTGAAGTCAGCATCAACAAAGAGTTAAAACTATCTCCTGTATGTTTTCGTTTTAGTGCTTTTATCTGCCAATTTTTACCTCATTATCCTGTTAGTTCCATGCTGTCCAGGAAAGTTATTGAGGGTAATGTTATTTTTAGTTGCTGTACTTGCATAGTGTTCTAGTTGCTTGTGGTTGTCATGCTTGTCAGAACCTGGTGGAACCCTGAAGAGCCTGGCATAAGTAAAATATTTAAATGGTAATGTTCAAAGTATAATGCTAAGTGAAAAGAATGGAAAATGGGACAATAGAACTGCCAGTGATTACTTCAAATTGTTCCAATTAATCATTTTTAAAACATTTCACTAAATATCATCAACATATCTCATTTTTCTCTGAATGTCAGCTCACCTCATGGACCACCACAAGTAGTTGCACAAAAATGGTTTTGAATTATTACACTGTTCCAGGCTTCAAGGGGATAGACTCCGGGCACTTTGTCGCTATTTGAAACACTTCCTAAATGAAGATATAGTCGGGCCTGCATCTGCATTCATGCTGTGCAGTGTGGCCTGAGTCAGACTTCTACAATGTTGTCCACATTTTACCACTTCTTTGCTTAAAATTTTTAGCAACTTCCATTTTCTATAGACCCTGGGTTACTTCCTAGGGAGACTGTAAGTTCCTGCAGACTTCAGTCTCTGATAAGCTTTCACTACAGTCTTCCCCACATCCTCACCAACACCCTCTGCAGGTTGTCGCTGCTAAGGAACTTGTGCTTTCCCACAGGGCTCTGCCCACTTGGCCCTGGCTTCTTTCTCAGCAAGTCCCCTTGATGGAATAGCTTCCTTCTCTTCTGGAAATACACTGCTGCATCTTCCCATACCTTCCCATACCTTCCCACATCTTCCCACACCTTCCCATACCTTCCCAACCTTCCCAATCTTCCCATTCCTTCCCATACCTTCCCACGCCTTCCCATGCCTTCCCATGCCTTCCCATGCCTTCCCACACCTTCCCACACCTTCCCATACCTTCCCACGCCTTCCCACACCTTCCCATACCTTCCCACGCCTTCCCATACCTTCTCACACCTTCCCATACCTTCCCAACCTTCCCATTCCTTCCCATACCTTCCCATACCTTCCTATGCCTTCCCACACCTTCCCATGCCTTTCCCCGCCTTCCCATGCCTTCCCACACCTTCCCATACCTCCCTCATCTACCTTATTCCTATCCTTTGCTGCTCCTTTCCTCACTCCATGCATGCAGAATTAAGTGTGCCTTGTGGTAGTAGTGCTCCTACAGCCTCTTCTGCAAACCTCTATTTCAATTTTTACAGCATGTTGTAATCATTTGCTCTTTCCTTATTTTCAAAAACACAGAAGTATAGAAATAGTAGTTAAAAGCAAGGCACTTACCTGTTATCAGCCATATAACTTTATGCTTCCAGATTTTTCATGATAAAATGGGAATGACAATTCTTGTGTCTACCTTGTACCTTTTATTGAGAAGATTAAGCGGGATTATGTACAGAAATTACATAAACCAGGATCTGCTGTATAGAAGTCCATGGAACATAAACAATCTTGGTAATCTGTAGAAGTGATTAATTCATGTCCTCCTACTCATAGTTAATGAATATTTGTAGATTGTCAAGAAATATTCATTTAGTTATTGTGATGAATCAAGCCAAAAACTTTGACTGAGAAAATATTTTAAAATACGATGTCATTTTTGATTGACATACTTGAGTTCATCCTGAATCTTAGGCTCTCTCATGCTTTTTTTTTTTTTCAAATCAAATTGGTAAGACAGTTTTAATAATTAACACTATGAGTACAATGGCTTAAAATTTTAAAGGAATGTTTTGATTTAAAAATTGTCCACTTTCTTCAGATGTGGTGGTACATGTCTGTAATCCCAGAATTGGAGAGCTTGAACCTGGAGGATTACTGTGAGTTTGAGAGCAGCCTGAGCTACATATTGAGACCTTGTCTCAAAAAAAAAAAAAAAAATAGGATTAGCTTTCATATACCATTGCTCATCAACTGAGATATCATTCTACAATATTTGCTAGAATTAGGTGAATGTAGATAACCAGATTGGTTGCAACCTTAATAAATGTTCAAATGTAATTGGAAGCTAACATGTTCAAAGGAAGCAGTCATGTTTTGTGTAGGTCATTTGAAAACAGTGCATATTGTATTGAATAGATGGGTGTATCCACCAGTACTCTACTCTCAGTGAACCTTCTTTTAGTTAGAGCCTGTGAGTTCTATCATCCAGTTCTCATCTAGACAAATGATAATCTAACAGACTGCTGCCTTCTGGTGTGTCCCTCTTATTAAATGAGACTGGATAAGGAAAAATCAGTGGAGCACGGTTAGGCATAAAATAGATGAGTGATACATTGTAGTTTAAGGTTTGACTGAATTCTCTGAGAATTTCTTTTGAATAAAAACTCCAAAGTTTCAGCTACTTTTATAATTATTTTTCCAAAATAGGTATATGTAGAGTCATTATTAGAAACTGTGATAGCATTGACTAGCTTTGGGTTTACCTACAGGTACGCATCTCGCACCTTTTCTTCAGTATAATAGTCTGTGACAGCCAAAATAAATGAGAGAATTACATCCCAAAGAGTTGTCTCAGTTACTCTTCTCTCATTGCTGGGACAAATACCTGACACTCAAAATGAATGAAAGAAAGGTTTATTTAGCTCACAGTTACTGGAGGATTCAGTCCATACTCAGCTGGCACCAAGGCAGCATGGCACACGGCAGAGAGCAACTTTCCATGGCTGTGGCAAAGGATAGAGGGCAAAGAGAGTGACAGCAGCTCAGGCAGCTACTAGCACCTCTCCCCTCCTTACATTGTATTGCAGAATACCTGCCCCAGAGCAGGTGCAGCATCCACACCCACAATAAACAATCACAAATTCCAGAAGCTGCCCCAAGACTGTATGACACGTTGAGGGGACAACTAGACACAAACCATAACATTCCACCCATGGACCCCCCAAAATCATGCACATCTGTTTATACAAAAGGCATTTTTCCATGGTGGCCTTGCCCTTAGGGCATGTTGAGACAGTGGTTGACACTGGGTGTGGTGGTGCCTGCCTGTAATCCCAGTGCTTGGGAGGCTGAAAACAGAAGGATCACTATGAATCTGAGATATGTATGAGACGCTGTAGACTCTGTACTAAATACATTTTAAAAAGCTAAATAAATAAATAAAAATTAACAATTCTAAAGAAAGAGTGTCATTTTAGTCCGTCTCTAAGAGCTGCCAAAGTCCTAACAGTTTCAGCATTGCTAAAAAGTCCAAGTCCCAAGTCTCTTCCAAGATCTAATGCAAACTCTTAGCTGTGAGCATCTGTACAAATGAAAAGATAAATACAGCATTAAATGGCACAAGATAAACATTACCATTCCAAAAGGTACACACAGCAGGATACCAAGCATTGGGACCAAAGCAAGTTTGAAATCCAGAAGGCCAACATTTAGTCCTGTAGGTCCATGTGGAACATCTGAAGTAATCTGTGGCAAATTGTGAGCTCCATGTGGCTCTGCCACTAAGGCACTCTTGGTGGTACTCCCATGGCTTCACTATTGGGCCTGCTTTGCTCCATCCTTGCAGTGTCCTTTGGATGATCCACATTCCTGGGTTTTCCAAACTTCTGAGGTTTCCACTGAATAGGCTTCTCACTCACAGCTTTACACACTGCCCTCCCAGGGGCATACTGACTGGCCTCCCAGGCCTTCTGATATCTAGATGGAAACCTTCTTAGCCTCAGAACTTCTGCATTCTGCAAGCATCTAAAACCAGCACCACATGGATGATGCCAAGGTCTGCTACCAGCTGGAACACTAGCCAGGCTTTCCGCTCTCTCAGCCATAAGGATCGAGTGCCTGGATTGTTGAGCACTCTGACCCTGATTCCAGAGAATAAGCTCTCCATTCCAGTGCCATTCTGGAACCTCAGTGACCACCATTGCCACCACTCCATTCTAGAACATGGAGCTCTGTGGCTTTCCCCTCAAGGCCAAGTCCCAGATGTTTGAAATTCTAAGGCTGTAAAGGATGAAGATGTGCTGCCTCCAGTGATGCTCTCAGGCATCCTTTCCATTCTCTTGTTTTTTTCTCAGCAGTGGAGATCTTCTCAGCTCTATTTTTGCATCCCACAGCTTTATTGGAGCTTCCTTTCTGGCCAGACTCACATTTTAAATCATCCTTCTGGGCGCTTTGCTCTTGATTCTCAACATATATGAGTAAAAGCCCCCAACAGTACCCATGTCACTGCCTCAATTAATCTCAGCCTCAGGAAAAGTCTCTGGACACAAGCAAAATTCAGAAAAACTTTCCACCAAGCCATAACACAGATCATCTGGAGTCCAACAATCAATGCAATCTTACAATCCAGCAGAAACCTCCCTATCCTGGTTTTTATAGGGAGGATTTCTATCAGCATGCTCGTCTTCTGAGCTCTGACCAGAATCTCCTTTATGAAACAAGACAAAACTTTCCAGCGCTTTGCTTATAAGCAACATCTCTGAACCTTTCTTATCTCTTCCCATAATCCATTCCCAAAAGCTTGTCATCCACATGATCAGGCAGTCACAGCAATGTTCCAACTCCTCAGGTACCAAATTCTGTCTCAGTTACTCTTCTCTCATTGCTGGGACAAATACCTGATACTCAAAATGAAGGAAGAGAGGGTTTATTTAGCTCACAGTTACTGGAGGATTCAGTCCATACTCAACTGGCACCAAGGCAGCATGGCACACAGCAGAGAGCAACTTTCCATGGCTGTGGCAAAAAGTAGAGAGCAAAGGGAGTGACAGCAGCTCAGGCAGCTACTAGCACCTCTCCCCTCCTTACATTGTATTGCAGAATACCTGCCCCAGAGCAGGTGCAGCATTCACACCCACAATAAACAATCACAAATTCCAGATGCTGCCCCAAGACTGCATGACACTTTGGGGACACAACTAGACACCAACCATAACAGAGCTAATGCTTATCACTTTTTCCCAATTCTTTCATTTTACAATGATGATTGAGAGCCTTTTCTCACTAACAGAATCTATAATAAAATGTCTCTATTGTATTACTGAGAAAACGTTGCCAGGTAGGAAAACAAAACAAAAAATAATCTCCAGGTGAATTGTCCCCTGGCTGAGGAGAGAAATTGATAAGCTTTCTCAATACTTGAGTGTCCTCAAAGGTGGTGGAGATGGTAAAGGAACTAGAAAGAGATTGGAAACTAGCCAGCCCTTATGAGTATCGGGGTGAGGGGACTTGTCCCATGCACAGGATCCACAGGCTTGGTAGTTATTGGTTTGGGAATCTTCAGTACCCAAGAAGGTCCATCCAGCAGGTGGATACAGTCACCAAATCTTGAATGGTAGCTACTACTTGCAATTATATTCACAATCAAATCTAAAATAGGCACTCAAAAATACTCATCTATCCTTTTACCTTCCTTTATTAGAGGAAGGTAAAATCTCTTCCATCCCTTCCTGTTCCATACTTCAGAACTGATTCCAATTTTTTCTCATCTCTTTAGACTTCCAGTATTTCCTCTTCACTTGTTACCTTACTTTAGAATTCCACTGAAATTTCAAAAATCTTTCTCCTTTATATCACCAGTGCCAAATGTAGCAGCCTGCCGGCTGCGTTTCTGCCTTGCTCCTCTGGAAGGCACTGAAGTGTGTGCATCAGTGGAAGACCCAGCCTTCCTGTCTTCTGGGATGTAATTCCCATAACTTCTTATTTTCTCTCCCTTTTGTTATTTATTTTTTAGTTAAAGTTAATTTTATTTATTTCGTTTTGACAAGTAAAAGACAAAAATCAGGAACAATGACAGCAACAGGGTAACGTACAACAATATATATGTTACAGATTTTCAGAACAAGAATAGCTGGTTAACAATGGTTGATATATTATCTATTTTTATCATCAAATGTGTTGCTTAGATTAACAGATATAGTCATGTAAGACTGGACATATGATTGCATATTATCGCTTGTTTTCCAGAAACCTTAAATTTTTGTTCTTCTCCTTCTTGTTTTTTAAAATATTTATTTTGAAGAGAGTATGGTAATAATTGATATGACATTAGAAATGGTACTCATTTACAAGACCAAGATGACAGGTATTCAACATGATTTTTGTAGTACACATTGCTGCTTTCTATGTAGTTGCTTAGATCGCACATATTAGCATATAGTTAGTTAAGGTGAAAACTCTACACATTAACTGCTATTTTCAAAAACTGATGAAAAATTTAAGTACAATCACATCAGCCATCCTGTATATATACTTGCATGTTTTTCCTCTACCTTTTTTCCTATCTTTTCTCCTTGCTGTCATCGTCATTGTTTAATCCTTAAGTTACATTTCTTTCGATTTTACTATATCTGTTATAACTTTCAGGTTTAATTTCTTCTTTTGGGTTCTTACCCTAGGAAGACTATATGATATTTACACATGTGTCTGATTTATTTCACTCATGAGTATAGCCTGTAGTTGCATCCACTTACCTATGAAGGCTTTGAGTTTGTCTTTCTTTATAGCTGACTAATATTCCATGGTATAAAAATACCACAGTCTTTTTCATCCTTAGGCGATGGGCATTTTGGTTGCTTCCAAGATTAGAGAAGTCTGGTGTGGTAGACCATGCCCTATAGTAAGCGGTGAGGCTAGGATTCCTCAGCACTGATTTTTCCACTATGTTACTCAGAGAATTGTCAGAATGGGCTTGGTAGTGCTGAACAGCTTACTGTTAGAGAAAACAAATCAAGATAAATGTTACTGAAGCAAACAAAAATAGGTATAGTTATTCTAGAAAGCCAGATACTCATTTTCAAACTGACTTTACAATTTTGGAAAGTTGAAGTAAGTTACTGTTCTTCATTTTTTCATATGCATATCAGGTATGACAGTAATAGTTTACCTTTCAGAATTTCTTAGATGTCTTAAACTATTAAGAAATTGCACTTTCTCAAGGGCCAGCCAGATATCTCAGTGCATTAAAGGGCCCTCCTGAGCAGACGCAGGGGCGGTCTTCAATCCCTGTTGTGCCATGCTGGCCCTGCCTCTGGGGCACACTGAAATGATGACTGAGATTGGGCATGGTGGTGTGCACCTGTAATCGCAGTGCTTGGGAGACTGCAAACAAGATCACTATGAGTCTGAGCTGTGTGGTGAGACCCTGTAGACCTTGTACTAAGCACATTTAAAAAAAGAGAAATTACACTTTCTCAGAGTGAGAAACTAAATGCCTTAATATTATTATCATAATGTCTTAACTATTAAATACATGTCTTTTAAGGTGTCTAAACCAGCGTTTCAGTTCTATCTTTGTGACTATTTTTAAGTAACGATTATCCATTTCTTATAAAATATTCTGACATTGAAAAGTTTTAATATTTTTCCACACGTTACTGATCTTAACTGTGTAAATATTAACAATTAGACATTTAGGACAGTAAGGAAGACATAATAATTATAGGGAGAACTCATTAAAACATTACTGTTCCTACCTTAGAAGTTTTAGTGTAGAAAGTCTAGTATGGAATCTTAGATTCTGCATGTGCAGTAGGTGTCGTGGCAATGCTGGATTAGCTGACCTGGGCGCACGCTGCCTAATTCTGCAATAGAGATCCAGTCTCCAATGTTCATTGCTGCTTATTCCTGTCTTCGTCTCTGATCTTCCTGCTGCCATTTCTTTAACACCTGTGATATACACATAGCTGCTTAAGTACTGTCCAGGTGGCAGGTCAGTGGTTCATGTGTTTTCCTCAAATAATGCCTTGCTTTGAGTCTCATAGATACAGCTCTCAGAAGAGACAAGGTACCCAGTAAAGTGTGTCTGCTCTCAGAATATGAATGATAAGAAGTGTAATTTTAGATGGAGCAGTTGGTTCAAGAGCAAAGAGTAGCAGAATGTCTGAGAACTAAATCAGAGGAACCATGGATGTAAACATTTGGCATAGTTCTCTTTCTCTTTTGAGCCTTTCTACTACAATGCCAACTTGAAGTAAAGTATTTAAATCAAGAAGCTGTGGATTTGGTGATTTTTTTTTTTTTTTTGTGCTATCACCATCTGAATTCAATGAGGAGTTTCTGGCCATAAATTGGGTCAATTGAATCCATGTTCCAAGATTTGCTAGAATTGTTTGCTGATTTGTTTTCTAAGACTTGAACTTTTTGTAGCTCTTTTCTTTTCTGGTGTACTTCTGAATGATTCCAGATGTCAAAATAATAAGCAAAAATAACTAAAAATTGTTTATTAAATTCAAATACTAAAAATAGAGTTTTTGAGACCAAAATTAATAGTATTACAGCTAATTCTTACAAATTGGTGATACTGGTGAATATTATTATTTTTTAGTTTTATCCAGGAGATTCCAAAGTTTAAATGGATATCCTTACACATTTTATATTAAAACCCATACACTAACTAATTCTAAGTCCTCATGAAATCTTCCATTGCTAGTTGCTAGTTTCTGAAATAGTGGCTCTTGATATAATTAGTCTTGTGTTTATTTCCCTAAAATTTATTTGTTCATTCAATATATATCTATATTTTAACATATTTGGTACAGGGTCTCACTACGCAGCTCAGACTCATAGTGATCCTCCTGCTTTCAGCCTCCCCAGTGCTGGGATTACAGGCTTGCACTACTACATACCCAGACTCTGGCTGGCTCAGCCCACCCTGGGGGTGGAGGGGCTGGCACAGCATGTGGTACCAGGGATTAAACCACCACCCCAGTGCTTGCCTAAGCTTGACTAAGCAGGTCTTTAGTCTGCTGAGCTATCTCACCAACCCCATTCATTCAATATTGAGTGCCTGCTTTTACTGGGTACTAACTTAGGTACTAGGGAGTATATTAATAGACAAGCCCTACAAAAAGTCCTGTTCTATGATTTATATTCCAGTGCAAGGAGACAAAAATAAGTGAAACATGTGGTATGTTCTGTGAAGGATGCTAATACAAGAGAGGGTACGTACAGTCACAGGGGCAGGGAGGGCCATAGTATGGCGGGCAGGAAAGGCTCGCCAATGAGACCACAGGAGAAGCAATAAACCCATAGTCTTGTGACAAGAACACCTCTGGTGTTCTCCTGAACCATCAAGAGGGCAGGTCTGCTGGGCTGGACCTGACTGAGGGTAGGGAAAGTAAGAGGAAGTAGAGTCAAAACAGTTACAGAAGCCAGATCTTGCCACTAAGGCAAGGACTTTCCCCTCAGTGAGACGTGAGCCACTGCAGGGCTTAGCTAGCAGGAATGACTTAAGCTTATTTAAATCATGACAGAATTGTTTTAGTGGCTCTGCTGAAGATGTTCATGGAGGTGAGGGTTGTTTTTTTGTTGTTGTTTTTGTTTTTGTTTTGAGGTGAGGGTTTCAGTAGGAAGACTTGTTATAAAACCCCTGCTTTTTACCTGTGTGAGAGACAGTAGGGTGTGACGTGATGGGAAGGGTGGGTTCTTGAGTATAGGCCACAGATACACCCCACAAGAGTATTTGATGGATGCCAAGCAGGATAGGAAGAAGAGGACATTCATTCAACTATTAGCAAAAGAAGAAAAAGACTTGCTCAAGCATTACAGTTGGTCACAGTGTGACAATTACATTTTGAACTTTGAAGCCCACCGAAGAATAATAGCCTTTGTTTTTCTCTGTCCTTAACCTGACTCTTGTTTTGTAGTTTGAGGGACTGTGGTTATGTCTATGCCTTTTCATTAGCATAGTAGATGGGTTATAGTCGTTGAGTCTATGTTACATTTCTGACTTAGCTACCTGCTAAGAATTGAAGAAGAAGACCCTGGAAGTGTGGGCTCAGGGCTCTTGCCTGGCCTTAGGGCTCTTCCAAGGTGGCACTGACTGTGTGACTTCACCATTCTCTTCACCTTTCCAACTCTAGGCTCACGGTCACAAAAGCTGACCCGTT
Organism: Octomys mimax; assembly: GCA_002564305.1. Lineage (NCBI taxonomy): Eukaryota > Metazoa > Chordata > Mammalia > Rodentia > Octodontidae > Octomys > Octomys mimax. Next base: position 32,551 of record NDGM011249849.1, read on the forward strand.
CTTAGCACATCTAGTCACTCCAGTGATTGCGAGGAAGTGCAGAAACCAACAAGGAGATCTAATGAAGAAACATGGAGTTCTGGTTTCCATTCAAATGCAAATGCTGCTACTTCAGAAGGTGCCTATATTAAATGTTGACGTGCCCATGTGCACACCTTTCTCCCTTTGTCATGGATTCAGAATGCACGTGGTAGTCGCTGCTTGGCTGTGTTTTGGATGATGATTCAGAGCTGTGATTGTTAGAGATTCACTTCTGGCAGGATTTTTTTAAAATGAGGCGCACCCTTTTGTTTCTCATTTGAAAGTGGCTAAAAATGTATCATTTGCTTTTATTTTTAGAAAATAGTCTCCTCTCTCTCTCTCTCTCTCTCTAAACTTTTCCACATGGTGATCTTGCCTTTGTTTGCCAGGAGCAAAGCCCTTGCTGAAAGCTGATGAAGCCCCCTGAGTAAGTTGTATCACGACCATCTTTGGGTGTGGAGTTTTGGACCAACAACTTAACAGCTGTGCAGACATTGAGAAAATTTTCATTGCGAAAAGTGTCTATTGCAATGAGTTCACCTTAGTTACCACATTCAGTTTAGAAATGAAGATGCCCAGCCTTTGCCTGGTGTACCACATTATCCAAAATACTCTCTTCCTTAAATTGTAAGC
>NDGM011249859.1:560-10944 GCA_002564305.1 Octomys mimax
ATGTATTAATTATTGAAATTGTCCTATTAATCGGTTTTGAAACTGTCTCATTGCTATTTGTTTTTCAATAAAATGAATTAAAAAAGAAAAAGAAGAAGAAACAGAAGGTTGCTAAGAGTTGCTATGAGGTTTGAATATAATTCAAATTCCTGGAAACCAAAACAAAGAGAAAAACAGTAAGTACATTGCAGCATCTTACGAGGAAGAAGGATGACAATCCTTCAAGGAAGCCAAGTTATTTCTGGGCACTCAATTCTCAGATCTTTCCCATATACTAGTTATACATATGAGCTACTGGCACGGTTCATCCCTCACTTTTCTAACACATGGGAACAAATTTCATGAAATCATTACTTACAGTACAGATAAATCCCTGAGGGAGTAACACTAAAGCATAACTCAGTGAGGCTGTTCCGTGAGGGAACCAAAATAACATAATACAAGCACGGCCACCAGTCTGGTCTGAGGCTGTCAGTAAAACTGTCTATAAAGAAAAAAAGAGGGAGACCAGGGAGATAGCTCAGCAGCTTAAGCTCCTGCCTGATAAGCACCGGGTCCTGAGTGCAATCCACTGTCCAAAAAAAGAAAAAAGACAGGTGTTTGCAGAGCACCTAACCAATGTCATGTATGCAAAGTATTGTGTTGTTTCAGCATATGTGTTATGACTCCTCTTCCTCCTCCTATCTCCCCCAGGTTAACCTTTGATTAGCAGTCAGGCCAAGTTTATACATGCTTTTCTATATCACCTGCTGTCTCCACTTCTATTAAGAGTTGTCAAAGATGATTCAGCTCTTAGACAATCTTCTGTTGACGTCACTTTTTTTCCAGAAAATTCCATGACATTCTTTACCATGAGCATCTAGATTGTTGGTGTTACATATTTTGTTAAGAACAAATCCTTTGGGGCAGAAGAGATGGCTCAGTGGTCTAAGCACCTGTCTAGCAAGCACAAGGACCCTAGGTTCTATCCCCAATACCATATGCCATGCCAACCCTATGCCTGGCCTGCCACTGAAACCTAGCATGGTGCACACCTGTAATCCCAGCTCTGGAGAGCCTAAGACAGGAGGATCACTATGAGTCCGAACTGCACAAAATCCCGAGTTTGATCCCCATTAATCCCCCCTCTGTAAAACAAGGTAAATTAGGTGGGAGGGTTGACTCAGATCATGAAAATTTAGAACCATCTAGGGCTCTCACTTTTAAAGAAAACCCTAGTATTCATACCTGTGAACTTCCCTGCTTAAATGTGTGGAGGAAGTATCATTGTACTTGCTATTGACGAGCAGCCTTAGGGACTCTCTGCAGATGTGATGTCTACACTGAGACCGATGCACAGGTAGGAACCGGGTGGTGGTGAAGGAGCCTGGTGTGAGCAGAGGACTGCTGCAGTGCTTGTGGGGAGGGTGGCAAGAGTGTGTAAGTGACAAGAGCCAGATCAAAGGACTTTTCAGTTTAATCCCTTCGCGAGGCAGAGGTACACAAAATATGTTTTTGCTTCTCCCATGAAGTGGACGATGCACAGGAAAATCAGTGTGGGAACCATAGCCAGTGTGAGACTCACTGAAGAACACACACACATCGGTATTTCAAAGAAAGGAATGAGAGTGAGGAGGGGGCCCATCCCTGGGGCTCCTGTGCCCGTTCTCATTTCAAGTCTTCTCTCACTGTCTTGTAACTTTCCCTGTCTGTGCTCCACTTACCCATGACCTCTGTGGACATGAAGAGCAAGATGATCTTAATATTTGTTTGCTAAAACTATAGGTATCATTTTCCTTGTAAAGTAATTTTAGTTTTTAAAAATATTTTCAAAGAGAAAAATGGTGATAATGACACTTTCAAAAAAAATAAAGCCCAAGGCAAGTTATTTTCTCTCTTTGTAACATTCATATCTCACTTTGTTTCAGAGATTCTGTGAAATTCCCACCCCATCTTCTGCGATGAAATCTCTCCAAATGGCCTGTACCATGCTGTGCCTCTCCCTGGGTCCCCTTTAGTCTCTGTTGCTGTGGCCACAGTTGGGCTTCACTCCAGTTCATCAATTCAGTTCTTCTGAGCTAGTCAGAAAGTACAACCAGCCACCACCGTGCCACCTCATGTGAGGTTCTTTTCTTTCAAGTTCTCTTGTGTGTGAACTGTCCCTCCTCATCACCATCAATTTATTCTTCTCAAGTGAAATTTTCCCAACACCCTTGTGGTGAGCATGCCTCACTCATTCTGGAATCTCCATGGGGATTTCCCACGGGATATGCTGTGAAGACGCTTTGTGAATTAACTGTGCTACGTGAGGCAGGTAGATGCATCACCGCCACCCCTGTAAGCTACTTCTGGCTTTGAATTAGATCCATTTTCAGAGACATGGGCAGCAGAAGCTACTGGGGTTACCTCTGCCATGGCACTTGCTTCCCAACCTAATGCAAAGTACTGGTTCTGTGTCAGCTCCATTGAGTGGTTTGTGGACAGAACACAGCTTATGTTTTCCCCTCACCCATGAGGTGACTCCTCACCCTACTGCTGCTGCCAAAGTCCTGAGGCTGTCATCCTGGGCAACAGGAGGCATCTACCTCGTGGAGAGAATTTAATGTATTCTTAAAGATAACTCAGTGATAACAGAGGGGTACACATTTTTACTTAAACAAGAAATAATGATGGAACCTCTGCAAGGAAAAAGATGTGGACCTCAGAAGAAACACCCCATTTGTATTAATGTTTATCATCTGAAGAAGGCATATTCTTATCCTTGATTCTGGCTGGATCTATGGGCATCTTTATCCATCATGGGCTGGGAGCTGCCCAGAAAATACAATCATCACTACACCAAGATCTTCCATCAAGAAGGAAGATCTCCAAGATGGAAGGACAGCGCAGAGTCCCTTCTTCCAGGCCCAGGCACTCACTTTCATCCAGCCTGGGCTCCAGCCCTCTGGCTTCAGGGAAAGTAAAAGCACAGCTCAGCAAGAAAAAGCTGGTCCCCATCCTGGACACACAGAAAGTCAGTGTCTGGCTATCTCCCCGTGAGTGCCCGTCTTGGTATTCTTCTGAGCTACTAGTCGATGCTGAAGTCCATATTAATAAGACCATCCTGAAATTTGAGCTGGAGAAGGAATCTAATGTGATATGTGGGTTTCCAACTCCAAGCAACCTTATAATTCCATCCTTTTGGGATCATCTACTCAGGTGGTCTCCACTGGGGAAGATATTTACCCCACTCCACATCCGAAAGGCAGTGGGCAGTGTCTGGAGATGTTTTGGGTTGCTTTAATGGGTAGTGGTAGGGAGATGCTACCATCACTCAGTAGATCAGGGAGACAAGGTTGTCACTAAACATGCTACAGTGCACAAAGTGCCTGCACCCTCCAAAAAATTGTCTCCCCTTTAGTGTGAAGGTTGAGAAACCTTGCTATGCTCTTTACCAGGCTGGGAAAAGCAGAGGTCTTTGATGTACTGTTAAGCCAGTCCCTACACATGTAGTTCTACGGACCCATGGTCCTGTGTCTCTATCAGGAACTCTTCCTGCAGAGGACTCAGCTCAGGACCTAGATTCTCATTTGCACAACATTCATGGAACACATTCGACTGCATCCTAGTTCCTCAGAACAATGAACTGGTAGCTGGCATGGATAATGGCCAAGTTTCTATAAAATCCATTTTATCACCATTATTCTATTTTTATTAAGCAATACTGGGTAATATTGCCTTCTGGTAGTCAAACTTTATTCAGTCAACATGTAATGATTGTGTCGCCAGCCAGCCAGGGCACCGGGCCCCAGGCTAGTTGGATGAATCTTCTCAGGCTGGTGTACTGAGACCGCAAGAGCTGCAGCTGCAGCTCTTGGTCGGGTGGGAGCCTGTTCCAATACAGGCTTTCCCCTAGCCACTAATTTCACAAGTCAAGGAGCACCAGGAATTTATGTTGTTGACCTGCACTTGAGGTGACTCTGAGGCAGATACGCACGGATCTGCGCTTCAAGAAACACTAGCAGAAATATGAAGTCCACCCATTCTGATCCCAATCTTGAGACTCTAATACCTGAAAGAAATCATCGACTAATTTTCTCAAGTTTCCCATTTTAAAGCTAAAGGAGAATAAGTTCCCAATACGTGCTCAGGCACAGATGGTGAGAGAGCAGGGTGACCTTCTGTAAAGAGAAGAATGTTTGCAAAGGAACGCAGTGATAGGAGTTTACCTTAAAAACAAATTTTTATGACATGAAAAGAGTAATAGAAAGTACATTTGTATCAAAAATTGGGAGGAAAAACAATGTTGGTCCAAAGTTGTCAGAACTGATCTCAGCATATGATGACTCCAACTTGATTAGAGAATGCCAGCCTTCATAGGACACCAAGAGAAGTGGCTTCTGTGATTACTCTGCTTTCTTTAAAAGCATTTCTTAGACCTACATCATCAACACTTCCCATATGTGGCTCTTCACTTTATGTAGACCCCTCACTTTAGTGGTACACCAACCACAATTTGAAATCCAAACTTTAACCACACTCCAAACAGAATGCTTCTAAACGGTTACAAACACCTGGATACTTACTGTAGCTAATATCACGAATTATACAAATAAATTTTGCTCTAATTCCTTCACTTTAAATTATGGTAGTCTGTGTAATAACAGAAGAAATCTACACCAGGAACATCACAGTAATGCTGAAATCACAAATTCGATTTAATGAATTGCGGTCATTAGTAGGAAAGGGTATAAACAAGAGGCCAGAATATCTCTGAGTTATCCTTTAAATTAACTAAGAAAACAGATCTCCTTTTTAAACTCTTAGGAGTTCCCTCCCACTCTGTCATTTTAAAAAATTGTCTTTATGTCTCCATTGTCTCCCATCACCCTCTTATCCACACTTCTGTCTACTTTTTGCTTCTAGCCCTATCTTGACCCCCTGGACACCGCTGAGTTTACTCACACTTCAAAACACTCCAATCATTGTGCTCCTATGGAAACCAAATCAAACTACGGATGAGTTTCTAAACCAAGAAAAAAATGACTAGAGTCTACAAGACAGAGAAAAGCTCAGTTTTCTGTGTGATAAGCCTTCAACACCACCCAAAATATCTCATGAAGCAAAGAGCCCCTTTCCACTGCAATCTCTTGATGACAAAAGAACCCCCTCCCAGCATTTTAGAAACTTGAGTCAACATATCGATTTGGGTACAAATTTTTCTCCCAAATTCAGATTTACTGTTAAATCCATTTTTAAACATCTGTTTTCCCTGCAGACCAACATGCAAATGGTGGTTGCTCATGTATAAGAGCCACAGGGGCCAGGAGAAGACACAGACCCCGACTGTACCTATTTTGGCGGCCTCTGCTTTCAAGTTGAACTCCCAGTTCCTGGGCAGCTTTAGAGACATTTTGCTTCTTCCTTGGGTGAGTAGCTGAAGAAGCGGCCCGTCTGTCACTGTCGGTGTGTTCCTTGCAATTTCGATCTTCCCCTTTGGCTTCTGCCTCTCTTTTCTGTCTTCTGCTTGCTTCACACGCAATCTTAGGCTTCAGGAGTCTTCTCCTTTCAGATGAAAAGTCCACCCATCTGTCACTTGGGGATGGCATCCAAACTCTCCTTGCCCCACACTCACAGTGCCCCAGAGGATGGCACTCCACTTCTCTTACTTTCAGTTTTACCAGATCTATCCCAGTTGACACTTCGCTCTGCGTCATGGGAAGCAGAGCTTCTGTTCAAAAGAATCTCAGGCCTCACTCAGGCAAAGTTGTGATAAACAACTGCTGCCTCTCTACTTTTTTTTTTTTAACTGTCTGCTTCCTTGCATTTGAGGAAGTGGGTGGCTGTTCAGTGCAGATGATACATTATGAGCACACTTTCTTGAGAAAATTAGTTTCTTTAAATACTTGTAAAACTAGAATGGGTGCCTTTGTGATATGAAGCGGTAGGCAATGAAAAGAAAATTCCAAAACTCTCACTTTGTGCTGCGACTCTGTTCTCCTTTCCCCATCCAAAGGATCAGGTGTCCAGCATTAAACTTCTTTCCTATAAGGACTGGACAGTCAATTCTCCACCTGCTCTGGATAAAGTTTCCAAGAAATCCCAACCTGATGTAGGAAAGGTTCTGATACATTTGGCTAATAAGTCAGTTTCAGTCATTTGAGACTCACTCATATGATGTCAGGGTTCTTTGGCACTGAGTACAAGGCATGGGCTTTAGAATCAGATAACATGAATTTCAAATTCAGCTTGTCCACTTCCTAGCTCTACAACTTTGAACAAGCAACTGAAACGTTCTGGACTTCAATGTCTTCCTCAGAAAAGTGGAGTCGATAAGAACCAAGGCTGAAAGGAGTCACTAGCAAGGTATTTACTATACAGCTTGACACATAGTAGTTATACCTGAACCTTAATTCAACTTTCATTCTGTGTAGTTCAGCTCTGTGATAAGGCTTTATATGTTTCACCTCATCAACCTAAACATTTTCTTGCTGTATGACCTTGGACAAATTTTTTGTATCTCAGTTTCCTCTTCTGTGAATGAAGCAGATAATAGAACCTACTTTATAGGGTTGTTGTGGGGCTTTATTAGACAATAGGTAAAAGTGCTAACAATCGCTGCTTGCTTACGATTAAACAACATACCTTGAGCCCATTCATTTTTCAATTCCCCTACAACTCTGGCACTTTCTTCATCACCTCCCACTTGCTCACACTGTGTTAATAACCCAACTTCCTGTTTCATTAAGAAAACTGATGCAACAGGAGAACTGTCTGCAGCTCCTCCTCCATGTCTGCCCACCTACCAGCAAGCAAAGCCATGGGCTGCTGTAGTGCACGAGCAACTCTCATCACTCTCCCACTGTGTCTGCACCATCACTCTCTTCTCCCTGCTGCACCATCCCTGGCAGTATCCAACTCGTTCTTTATCCCATCTATTTTGAAATCCCTTGATGTTACTTCTCTCTCTGGCCTCATTTCTCTCCTTCGTTTCTGAGCAAAACTTGGTAGAATTTTCTATACGGGTAAACACCTCTCCTTTTATTTTCTCTGGAATCCCTTCTATGGGAGTTTTTGTCCCTGAGACTCCACAGAACATCTTTTCAAGGGCACCAAGGACTTTTCTGCCACTAAATCCTCAAGTTCAGTTCTCCTCATATCACTGCCTGATCAGTCTTGGGCACATTTGACCACTTTTTCTGGTTCTGAGTCCTCTCCCCATCTGGTTTCCAGGGACTATGTCTGTTCATCTTTTTGGCTGTTCTGTTTGTGGTTCCTTGCTAAGCCCTTCTCATTGCTCTGTGTTCTGAACTAGAGGAACCAAGCCTCAGTCAGTGGTGTTCTTTGTTATCCCTGCCTACACATTGGTGAACTCACCTGTCTCAAGATTTTGTCTGTCATGTGTCTACAATGACTTCAATGTCCACGTCAAACCACCCTTGGAACCCCAAAGCACAAGCATCTCGACACAGATCTCCCATAGCCCTCTCCAACTAAACCTATCCAAGGCTTATGTTCAGGTGCTAGGCTAAAGGAGCAGTGGGGACCCTGCAGCACATTCTCTTTGGAAATGAAAGGCGCATAAACAGAGCCTCTGTGCTCATCTTGTCTGCTTAAATTCCATTGGCCAGCACAAGTCACGTGGCCAAGCCCAAAAGCCCCAGAGGCAGGAAGTGCCCAGAGTATTAAGGGGGCAGGGGAAGAAGGAAGGACAGGAATGCGTACTGATCAAGGATCGCTCCGACCAGCTTAGCCATCTGCCCTCTTACTTCCAGGCAGGGCTGGGTTCCTCTGGTCTTGACTCAGTTTCTTGGGGACTTTGGAGCCTCCACTCTTGCACTTCTGTCTTCCTGACCCAATAGTACTGTTTTTTATTCTGTCCTCACTGAGGGGAGCAGCTGTCCTGAACCCCAGACTAGTAACACCTTTGTAGGTCACTGGCACCATTCACAGTTTCAGCCTTGGGTTCTTTAACCTAGGAACTCTAAAAATACTCTGAAAATACTGGCATTTAACAATACACAGGGAACTTCCTTTACTCTTTAGGATGGGTCCCTGTGAGTCTTGGAAAAACTTGTGACCTATGGGGGAAGTTGGTTATACACACAGACAGGCCAACAAAAAGGCAGTTCTAGAAAGGCCTGGCGTGGCAGCCTTCTTTTCACAGAGTTTTCTGAGAATCAGCTCCCCATATAAGGATAAAAGATAAAAATCTTTCTGTTCTATTGCTGTTCCCCATCCCTGACCTTCACAACACCAAGAATGAAATAACCTGCCATTTGTAGTAAGAGAAATACAAACTCATCTATTTGCTTATTAATGCTAACCATTTTATAAGGACTAAATATGTGCTGAACGTTAGGGGAAAGTCCACGTACGAACAGACTTGGTTTCTGCCTGCTTGCTTGACTTCCCTACCCTTTCCGCCACTCTCCCACAGGTAACTCACAGGCTGTTGAAGGACAAGAGCAATTCAATGAACAATGAAATACAGCATGAGAAGGACAGTGTTGGAAGGCACATCTGTACGGGAGAGGTCTGGTTGGGATATGGAGAAAGATTAGGGTTTCCTGGAGGAAAAGTCTTTTAAACTAAGGTTTTATGGATGAATTAAGAAGATAAGAGGGTTGGGGGAAAAGGGTTACAGATAGAGCAAGCAATGGGCAAGAGGCACAGAGGCAAGAAAGAATTCCTGGAAAGGATGAAAGAGTGAGCAGGAGAGGGAGGAAACTGGAGAGACGGGTTGGGTGGATGGGCAGCCTGGTGCAAATCCCATAGCCGTGGTGAAAAGCCTTGAATTCTCTGCAGGAAGGAGAAATAGGTCTCTGAGGAGCTTTTAGCAGAGCAGGCTGTGGAAAATAGACAAGTGGGAGGGGAGTGAGGAACTCAGGTCAATACAGTGTCCAGGAGACAAGGACACACAGTAGCCACCTGAGTGCTAAAATTATGGCCCCAGGCAGGTTATGATGAGATAAAAGAGAGACACCATACACCTGACCACAGAGCCCTCAGGAGTAGAGATTCCAGTCCCAGAGATGGGAGCATTGAAAGTGAGGGCCTGGGAATTGAGGTGCCCCTGTGAGAAGAGAGTAGGCTCAATTTGGGGAATGCTGAACTTCGAGACTTAGGCATCCATGAGGTTTTCTGCATGCATCTGAGCACAAAGTGTGTTCATTCTTCCCACCCCTCCTCCATACTTAGTCTCAGGACTGAGCTGGATACTGAGTGAACTGAATGATTAGGAGCCTGGGCTCCTCCTCACTCATGAACAAAACTGTGAAAAAGCTCAGGGAAAGGTGGGAGCAGAAAGTGGTTACCTCTGCTTGGATAGCCGGCGGTGGCTCCCCAGGAAATAGGGCCCAAGTGGGAGACTTGAGAGGAGGACAGTACGGAAGTAGTTATTCAAACATGGTGCCCTCTCAGAGAAATATCAGGAAAGGTGAATGGCTAAACATCTTTTAGCTTAATATATGCCAGTCTCCACTCTTCTCACCAGCCTGCTCTTTTCCATCTTCTCCAACTCAGCAGTGCTCCATTTTCTCAAGCAATAACCTGTAATTTCCTTTGATTCCCTTCTTCGTCTCATACCACTCATCCAATCCATCAGTAGAACTGACATTATTGATTTAAAGTATACCTGCACTCTAAGCACTTCTTGTCACCTCTCTGTCTACCACCTCAGCTTTCACTGGTCCATAAGGTATTTTCTCTTTATTTTATTTTATTTTTTATTTTTTGGCGGGGGAGGGTATTTTCTCTTTAAAACTTAGAAGGCCATCACCCCATGACTTCATGGTTGGATAGTGCCTGTGCAGAGAATTTTGTTTTGGGTGGGTGTGTCTCTTCTTTTGGGCTCTGGGCTGGTGTCTAGTCTCACCAATCCCTAGCTGGATTCTGGGACCGGTAGACAGCTAAATACAAGTATTGTGTTGATGCCCAGGAGCCATTGCATAGCTTAGATCATGTACAATGACTTGGCCTTGACCTTAACCTTGCATTAGTTTGCTCACCTATGAGTTCAAGTAGGAACACTCTCAAGGGTGAGCAGGTACCCAAGACCCTGTCTGCACAGTGCACTGTAGAAACAAGGTGCTGTGGGGTTTGACCAAACAGAGGCCACTTCCCACCTTGTGCTTCATTTTATACAAAGGGACCAGAAACATAAAAGTTTTGCATAAAAGGAGTAAATATGCCAGGTTCAAGCTGGGTGTGATGGAGTACACCTGCAGTCCTAGCTCCTTGGGAGATTAAGGCAGGAGGATCACTTGAGCCCACACATTCAAGACCAGGCTGGGCAACCAAGAGAAATACCAGTCTCATCATTAAAGGCTCAGTGTCAAGCAGTCTGAGCACAGAGGCCAGGTGCTTAGGAAACTGCAGAAGGGGCATGTGGGCTCTCTAACACACTGTGAAGTCGAGTCCCGAA
>NDGM011249866.1:2845-15798 GCA_002564305.1 Octomys mimax
AAATAAATAAATAAATAAATAGCATCAAAAATCTCTGATGACTTAAACTGCAAAGGTGTATCCCAAAGAAAACAGTAACACTGTGAAATTATCAAAAGGTTCACTTTTTTAAAACAGTATAAGCACAGAGGATTAAAAAAACAAGGCTGAGAGCCTACATGAAGTCTGCTTTTCCTTGTGAGAATTGCCTGACTGAGGTGGGTGATCCTTTTATCAGGAGTGGAGTTCTGACATATTAGAAAAAGCATCCCTTTCATTCTACCCACAAAGGTGAAAGACTTAATTCCATTAAAATATTTTTGAAAATGATATCTTAAACTCTTTTGAAACCTTTCTATTACTTTAGCACCCAAGGAAAAATATTTTAAGTCTTTTTAAATGGTCAACGAATGAGCCAAAATAGAAAAGCGCAGAAATGTGATCGCAATTATCATTTATTACATCAATGAATGTGTTTTATTCTCCATAACTGAGCCAGAAAAAAAAATCTGAGCAGTGACTTACAAATGCTTTTCTCTCTCAAATAACTCTCCCTACTGCTTTGGAATCACTAGAGTAATCTAAGCAAGTCACAGAAAGAAGTGGGTGGCAAGTGACATGATAGGATTACAGCAGAAGAGTGCTAGAGCCTAGAATATAATGAAATGGAATTTTAGCCCTGTAGATTGCAGTGGTATAGGAATTGCTGAAGGGAAGCATCAAACAGGATTTTCTTGCCAGCTCAGACTCAGCCAAATAACTCAATTTGACAAATTCATCTCTCATCTAAAGTATACTAAACCTTTGAAAATCCAAACTAGAGAGAAAGAGTCCTCTAGTGTAGTTTAAAAAAAAAAAAAATCTAATATTGAAATGCAAAGGAATGGAAGCTGGAATCTAGCAGCATTTGCAGGACTGGGATATTTTGAAGTAGCCAAGTTGCTCAAGCTTTAAAAGAGAGAAAAGGTTTTCCGCATTCACCCTGCTGTTCTTTACACTTAACATCTGTGAAGTATTAAGGAATGAAGGACAAAGGGGAGGGAGATAAAGAAACAGATCCCAGCAATTTGTTTAGGCTTTGCTTCTGCCCAACAGTAATCAGAATATGCATGAAGCCAACTGCCTTTCTGTGAATGGCTGTGAATTGAGTAAATAAAGGGGAGAAGTGGAATTGAACAAGTAGGTGAGGAGGAGTCTGGTTTTAGATGTGTGGACTTCTATGGGATGATTGGTTGTTATAAACCAGAGTCCAACAATGAATTTCATGATGTGCATGTGACAACACACAGCAAGCCAGAAAGCGTGACCCTGGGGCAAGTGTGTTCAGCTCTGTGGGCCTCTGCTTTGGGCCTACGCAACAAAGACCAATATATCCTAAGGCCTGCCTGCCTGCTTCCAGTCTGTAAGGACTTCAACTTGTAAAGAGTGAAGACCTTTGCATATGCATAACATATAACGTATAACAAGGCTACTTTTATTATCATCATTCTCTCTAAATCAGAGCTATTCCATGGACTCACTTCCTCAGTAACCTAATAAAAGTAACATATGCAATTCATTTATGATTCTCATGAGTGAAGTACACTAGGTGGGAAATTATATACTTGGATTACATGGGCAATTAACCAGCTTTGTCAATTGAAATAGTGACAGCTGTTAATCATATCTTTTAATTCTCCCCCTTTTTTTAATCTGTTATTATTGCTCTTATAACAATTTTCTGATCACTTTACTTTCTTTCAATCTTATTTTTTCCTTCAAAAAATCCTAGCTGAACTCTCCCTGACCTTCTTTTATGCTGGAAAATCTTGCTTAAAACACAGGCTTCCTTTCATTTCAGCCTTCTGGTTTCCTGATTTTAGCTCCCTCTGCTGATTGTAACCAATTTGCTTTCAAAGATTGAGGCAGATAGCAAATGAAGGCACAAACTCACACTTCTGCCCTGTAACCTTTACCAGTAATAGGAAAAATGTGTTATTTGGTAAAAATTGGAGGCACATTTCAGACTGTATAGTCCAACCTTTTATAATAAGAAAACTAAATTTTCATGAACAGTCCACTGCCACTGATAATAACTGAACTTCATGATTTTATCCTTCGTTTGGTAGGTAGCTATTGCTATGCAACACTTGGAGGATCCTGATGAGGTCTTGCTGGAATTTTAAGGCCACAGTCCTAAACAGGCCACGTGATAGTCATCATCATTACTGCCTGAAACTTCTAGACAAGAGCACTTGGTTCAACAAAATTCTAATAGTCAAGGTTTTCAGTCGAAAACAACAGAATTCTCTCTGTGAATTTAGGCAACCTGAGCATTTAATCAATTTTATCTGAGCAATGGTGCTTGTAATCCCGTTGGGTGGCCATAGTTTTGTTCCACCCCCACATCCACCTAAGCGAGTTCCCATGTTCTCTACCACCTTAGACCTGCCTTGCTGCATGGTTTTACTCTATAAAAGTCCCTGGAAGAGACAGCTTCCCGGGGGACTACCTGCTCAGGCCCCTCTCCTGTCCCTTTCTTGGACAGGAGCTTTCTTTCCCTCAATAAATATATTCTGCTCCTAACCTTCGTTTGTTCCTAAAATTCATTCTTCGGTTTTAGAGAACACGAACTCGTCCAGGTCAAGTCAGGAGATCGTTTTTCCCTATGTCATTTGGAGGTTCCCTATATCATTTGGCGGTCACCCACCTGAGACCAGTTTTTCTCCCTGAATCATTACTACCTCCCCCACCCCAGGGAATCAGCTGCCTCCCAGCCCTGTGAGCCAGAGAAGGGAAGTCTCACTTGGCCTTGTAGCCCTTTAAACCAAAACTCCTCACATTTATTGGTAAGCCCAGTATCACACACTTATATCCTGACTGAGATTCATAGTTTGGGAATTGCCCCAAATATGCAAAGGCTATTCAAAAGCTAATGGGCAGTCCAAGGGATCACAATTGTGGACGTGTGTGCTAACTGGAAAGCAGCCTCCCAGCTCCTCCGCTTTATCCCCTGGTCCTGCCCATTTTATTACAGCACAATTACATGCACAAATGACTCAGGCTCTGCAGTCAGCAGAGAGTAATAAGCATGCTGTATTCACACACAGAGAGAGAGAGAGAGAGAGAGAGAGAGAGAGAGAGCAATACTGAGCGCACAGTGAGCACTCAGTCATACTTATCCAAAAGTAAAAGGCTTACATAGTGCTTATGTTTCACCCAGCAAATACATATGAAGCACCTGCTGCATTCAAGCTTTGCTTTAGATTCAGAGGGATAATCAATAGGCAGAAGCAAAATAGAAGGTCCAGCCTTTGAGAAATGTGTAGCCTAGAAATAGGAACAAATTTGTAGATGAAATTTAACAGACCCTAGTAAATATCATGCAATGATAGAAATATTTAAAGAAAAATGTAAGAGGAGTCAGCAATTAGTTCTGCCTTAAATGAGACAGCTGGGGCATGGGATGGCAATGTATGACCCATGGTGCAAGAGTTTTATGGAGAAAGAGAAAGCATATTTTGAGCAGAGGAACTAGTGAGAGCTAAAGTGTATAAGCACCTGGAAATACATTCTTCCAACGTTCTACAGGTAGTAAGTCCGGGAACCCACCCACCAGAATTGTAGGACAACAATTATCCTTCTTGTTTTACACAGTAGTTGAAGTAGATGTCCTCCTGATTCCATCATCTAGGCTCTGTACAGCAGCCCCACCACATACACACACACACACACACACACACACACACACACACGCACGCACACACACGCACACACACACTGCTATCTTACAGTGCTTTAGGCACAGGCACAGAACCCCAGAAGGGTATAGAAAGTCCTGCCATTTCAAGAGCGGCTACTGGCTAGAATAGCTTGACAGGAAAGAAAAGCCTGAAAAATATAATTACCATTAATCATCTTAAACACCAGAGACAGACAGACAGACACAGAGGTACTTTCCCCAAAATTGACAATAAAAAGCATGAATGCAATGCTGAGGGTCCTTAGTCTTGTCTGTCTTACTGTGTACTCCAGCTAACTTTGGGACCTGCCCAGGTGTCCCCAGCAGGAGGCAGTGACAATGTTCCTGCCCAAGGAGGCCTGCGCAGATACCTCCCTTCCTTATCCCTTGTACATTTCTCTGGGACCACAGTCACTTCAGACAGAAGCACAACAAAGAATCTTTTGAAGCCATGTTCAGAAACTTGATCACTTGAAGTACATAAAGTTATACTAAGCTTTAAAAAAAAAAAAAAAAAAGACTAAGAGAAATAGCTCTCCATTAGGAAGGAGGATCAGCTGGCTTTCTTATCTAGCTCATGCATCCCAGACGACTGCGGCCCTGTGATATGATTCCAGTTGGCCTGCACGGAGGCCTGTCTGCTGTTAATGGCATGCACTGCTTTGTGCTCTCCTCTTATGTTTATTTCATTACAATATTTACAAAGGGACTTGAGAAATAAGTCACTATGCAAATGGAGGCATGAATACAAGATCCAGAAGAAAATTAAAATTCATTAACCCTATTTACATTTAAACTATTCTTATGTATATTTGAGCACAGCACACCTGCCAGAATGGATGTGCATCACATCAGAAGTCCACTGAACAATCTATTCACTGTCTTCATTACCTTATGAAAGGTAAAAACGTCCTTATTTTGGACACATTCAAATCACTCCCAAGCAAATTTATTCATTAGTAATTCTGATTTCTAGAAAAGTCTGATACAATTTTCTAGGTAGTATTTGGCATTTGGAGGATACGTTCCCTTCAAGAATTTTCCCATCTTGCTAAATTTGTAGTAGCAGTGTTTCTCTTATAACCCACTTGAAAATGAAACAAACCAAACTCATCATTTTGGAGGGTGACACAAAAGAAGGCGCTGCCTGCTTGACACCCTCCCTACTCCCCAAGAAACTCAGTTCTATAAAAAAAGGAAAAATGTGAAAGAAAAGCAACCCAACTGGTAGCTTGCTGTTATTTAGGCAAA
This sequence comes from Octomys mimax, assembly GCA_002564305.1. NCBI lineage: Eukaryota > Metazoa > Chordata > Mammalia > Rodentia > Octodontidae > Octomys > Octomys mimax. Next base: position 7,797 of record NDGM011249866.1, read on the forward strand.
ACAACCAGCTGGTTCAAATTTTCCTTTTTTAATCATGTACTTGGTACTGCTTTGATCTAGTTAGTATGTGGACCAGGTAACAAGGCAAAGCTGAGAAGGGCCATGGCGATGATGTTCTATACTTTCTGAAGGTATGAAAACCAGATCTGCCTTAGGATGCCCATTTAGCTTTGGTTTATGTGGTTTGAAAAAGCAACAACAAAAAGATATGTGACCTAAAACTGCTGCTGACAGGGTAGATCTAGTTAAGAGCAGTTTGTGAATTCAAGTTAACCAGCGGAAGCTGGTTACAACAACAAAAAGATGATATTTTAGTGCTCTGAAGGCGCTGATGAGAAAGGAAGAAACAGAAAGACATACAGCCCAAAGGGCACATTAGCTCCAAAGACAACAATGGCTTAAAAGAGAGCAGGAATTTCCAGTAACAAAGTCATCGCATAACTTGACTTCTCTGGAATGTGTGGCATGACCACTTCTTCCTCCAAGTCTCTTCAATAAAGCCTGCTTGTTCCCAATGATTCCTGTGTGAATGGATTCTTGGAAGGGTGTAGAGGTTTGTATCAAAGTCCACTGCTGCAGCAGAATCAGTCAGAAGAATATGGATCCCGAAGAGAAGGCTCTATAGGAACAACAGACCCAGAGGACAGGGCAAAATCCAGAAGGTGCCTTGAACACCATCTAGCTGCAGAAATGGGGGTCAAGCAGTCATTCTCAAACTTTGATCTGCATTGGAACCAGCCAGAGGGCTTCTTAAAACACGCCCCTCTGTCCCACTCCCAAAGTGTCTCAAAATTCAGTGGTCAGGGGAGAGGGGCTGGGAAATCTGTACTGCTAGCAAGTTTCCAAATGATGTGGGTGCTGTGGGAGAGGAAGATACACTCGGAATGTTTCTAATCAAGCCTGGAGATGTGAGGAGGCTCGGCTGACATCACTTAGCAGTTATCACTCAAGAGGCCTGCTGACCATTGGGCAGTAATTCTGGGTTCTGGGTGCCCATGGGAAACAACGGAGTAGTGGTTACTAAATATTAACATGTGGACCCACCCAACTAGTTAAATCAGAACTCCTTGATATTTTTCTACAGCTCTCCAGATAACTGGTTATAATGCCAGGTTTAGGATGCAATTCATAAAGTAACAAATGCCTGGAAAGCAAAGCTGGGCATATAGAATTTGGATGTGGAGAATGAACAACACCAGACAATGGAAAGAAAGGCAGCATGTGTGCAATGAAGCATACCATAGCTGTCCACTGCAAGGAGAGAAGGACAGCAGGTATAGTACAAGGTAGGAGAGTCCCTCCTGGGGAAAGGCCTGAAATGGGCCCAAACAGAGTAAGCTTTGGAAATGATATCTGTGACATCAGTTATAGAGGAAATAGTACGCATTTATTGGGGTGTTATGCTTGTAAGTTGAAAGTGATGGAAAAAAATAACTGTGATGAGGAAAATATGTTGAAGATCCAAAGGAGCTAGTATATGTGTATGTGTATGTGCATGCGTGCGTGCGTGTGTGTGTGTGTGTCCCAGTACTACAGGAGCTAAGGGTTAAGGACAGCTAACTTGAGGAAGGAATGGCACTCCCGCTGTCATCAGATTGGAGCACACAGAGCTTCATAAAGGGCATGCGGCACATGCGACCTTGCTGATCCTGTCTCCAGAAGATTCATGGGCCTGTCTTGGAGAAAGGACCCAAGTCGGTTAAATTGTGTGACTCTCTATAGAGCAATGCACTTGAGGGGCGGGGCGGGAACCAGTAATAATGAGGCAGGGGGATAAGAGGAGAGGCCTGGGCACCAACGACAGGCTCTACGTGGACATCCAGGCATTAGGAAGGTGGGGAGCTCAGTGCACTGTGAGCCTGTATTTGATTTTGTTTATCTGTTTGTTTTTCGTTTTTTGTTTCTATATTTACTACAGGGTCTAGAGGGTCTCACCATGTAGATCGGACTCCTAGTGATTCTCCTGTGTTCAGCCTCCCAAGAACTGGGATTACAGGTGGGCGCCACCATGCCCAGTATCAATTTCGTCTCAGCAGAGGTGGGGCTGGCACTGCAGGCCAGGGACTGCGCATCAGTCCGCTGGGCTATCTGCCTGGCCCAGGCCTGTATTTGAGTCACTGCACATGCACTACAGATCCTTTTGTGAAACAAAATATCATTTCAAGATTTCATGTTTCAGGCTTAGTATAGGAATATTGTCATCAAACATACTATATTGGAGACTGAGTTATAAAGCAGGCTACGTGCAGGGCTCCTCTGAGGAGTGAGGTGGCAGGCCCCAAACTGCCAGCCCCCAAACTGGGACTCACTTTATGTGGTACTGCAATCCCGAGGGAGCCGTGCCAATCCTAGTCTGCCAATCACTGGATAACTGTTACTATGATGAATCTTCATTTTTCACTCAGAAGGCTGATTTTGCTCTTCATAAGGTAAAATCAGAAATACAGTATTTTCATTGAATGCTGGCAAATAAGGGTTTAGATGATCTTTTGACTCCAAAATTGTGGGAGGTGCTTGAGGAAGCAATTGCATAGCTTAGGACAGCTCAAGAGCAGTCCTGGGGCTGCTGAGAGGGGCAGCTGCCTGTGTGGGCACCCCTGTTAATGTGGCTTCACGCTAAGTCTCCAGCCCATGACCAAGTCTGCAGAGGCCGCGTAAATCACCGCCCGGTGCTCTTCATCTCTGTATACTTACTATCCTAAGGTCAAAGGAAGGTAGACAAAAGCACCCTTACAGCTCAGCTCCGAAGTCAGCATTGCTGGAACTCAGGCCTGTGACATAAATGCTTTTACCTCCGGGTGGCTTGATTATCGGATATAAAACCTTGTATCATCAACCAGCAGAGGTGCTCTGTAAACGAAGGAAGACAATTGTGGCTGGGCCGTGTCCGGGGCGCGCCTCGCCGGGCGGAGGGGTGAAGTGAGCCGGCAATGTCCACTCAGGATCACAGTGTTAACCTCCACCCGGCTGCTTCCCTGCACGCTGCCCTGAGACTTTTTAAGTTAAGTCTTTAGTTTGCTTCTTCTTACTTTCTCTGTTCACTGTTTTTCTCTCCTCCCTACCTCAGACGTTACTGTTCATTATCAGGACTCCCAGCACAGAACCGCAAGGTTGTGTCCTATGGTGAAACGATGTCCGGGTCCCAGGAAAATCTGGAGCAATTACCTTTACTCTCTGCCTAGCCTTGCTTCATGCTCAGCGTGTGATTCCAGCTTGTGCTTATTCGGGGGTTGGCAGTTAAAATACTTCATGTCAGAAGTAGAACGGCACCTATAGCCCTACTGGTAGCTGCCACTTGGATGTCAGGCCACTGTTTGTGACATACAGTCTGCAGCATAAATGTTTTCTTTTTTTTAATGTATTCATTTGAATATTTATTTTTAGACTTTTTTTCATAAATGTTTTGAATACTCAATAAAATAATAGCATTCCAAAATTCACAGAGTGGACTAAGTAAAATTTTCAGTAGTTGTATTGGAGTTCCTGTTTTTTTGTTCCTTGGTTTTTATGGGCCTTATTCATATTAGTTAAGTGTGCTACTCACTGAGCTACAGCCTCAGCCCTAAAATTTTTTAAAACTAAAATTTATTATATATAGTTAAGATATACAACATAATATGCATAATATATATTATATATACATAATATATATATATTATGATAGTCAAGAAAAGGCCCTGGGGTGTGCTGAGATGGTGATTGAGACTGGGCGTGGTGGTGCACACCTGTAATCCCAGCACTTGGGAGGCTATAAACAGGAGGATCGCTACGGGTTCAGTCTATGCATGGGACCCTGTAGACCCTGTACTAAAAAAAAAAAAAAAGAAAGAAAGAAAGAAAATTGTCATGGCCATCATCTCATACAGCTATCCTGTGTGCATGTGTGTGTATGGATGTCTACATTCTTAAAGTCTCTTTTTGCAGCCATAACCTCGAGAGCAATACCACGCCATCGAGCTTCCGTAAGGACACAACATCCTCCTGCTGCGCATCACTCACCCTCGTTTGTCCCCCACACCTGCTACTCTGTGTCTTTTTACCTATATCTCCCTAGTTCCTTTCCCTCCACTCCCTGTAACCTGTTTTCGTTTCTATCCCTATATGATTAAATTTTTCTGTTTTGAAAATTTATTGATATATTTGTGTGTATCAGCTTATACAACGTGAAAGAAATCCCGAAGACTTGGTGTTCCTTTAATTATAGCAGATTATGTCACAATAAGGATTTGACATACATTTAATTACATGAACTTACAAGGGCCGGGGAGATGGCTCAGTAGAATAAGCGCTTCCCTGGCAAGCCCAAGGGCCTGAGTTCAATCCCCGGTTCTGCCAAAAAAACCAAACAAACAAACAAACAAACAAACAAAAAAAGCGCTTACCTGGCAAGCGCAGGATCCTTAGTTCAATCCCCAGTACCGCAAAGAAAAAAAACTAAAAAATATATGAACTTACAGCTCTAGTTTCAGCTGAACTGTATAGTTCCTACACAACTCACCATACCAGCATGCAACTATAAGCATACACCAGAAAGTCTCTATAATTAAATGAGAAATTAGTTTTATTCTTTAAAGTCATGTGTCTTAAATGATCAGCTAGCTCCTACTGAGCATGTGTCTCCCCCAGGTATTCCTTATTTCCTAAAGGAAGCTGCTCCAACATGCAGTTCCTCCTGTCCACGTACCTACTTCCATCCTCTGAGACAGCAACTTACAATATGGTTGTGAAGTAGGGAAGATTTAAGACATTCCCTGCCAGAATAAATCAGATCAGACTAATTTATGGGTAGGTACATTTCATTTTAAAGACTTTTTTATAAGGGAAGGAATAGGTCATTAATTTTGATAGCTTCTAATCTAAATACATAAACAAAGCTCCCTCATGTATTATTTACTTTTGTTTAAATGCATGTTGAGTTTAGTTGCAGACTTCACCTTTTGTAACATGTATAAGCCAGCAAAACACCCTAACTGGCCAGAAAGCCTTGCTGTATTGTTATCTACTTAGTATTCATGGCCAGTTGCCTGACGCTGGGTTGTTACATTCTGAATTATTGGTGGGTAGCAAATTTTACATTTTAAAAGGCAAATTCTCTTAAACTAGACAAATAAACTTGGTTAGTTCTGGAATTTTCTTAGTGTAGTAACAATGAAGGAAGAGAGGATAGTTGCCACAGACTCAGTTCCTCTTGGTAAAATAGATGAGTTCAAATGTAGACATGCCCGGCTAGTGGTTCACCTCAGGCTCCTGGGAGGAAGGAACTACAGCTTGCATGATGGATTGATTCAAAGAGCAGAGCATCTACTATTTCATTTGCCGTCCGAGGACAGCTCCTCTGGAGAGATCACTGGGAGGCCAAGTAGCAAATCAGAAGATGCTGATAACCCTAGAGCTGGGGGAGGGTGGGGATTGGGGAGGCACAGTAACTGCAGATCACCTTACATATGACACTTAGCCTGAAACTCAGAAAATAATCAAAAGCAGTGATTTTCAGTCATTAACTTACATTAGAATCACCTATGGGGCTTGTTAAGACAAAGATCTCTGGGCCCCGCCCCTAATATTACATTGGGTCATAATTTGATGCAAGATTTTGTATTCTTACTAATCCCAGACGAGGCGGAGGTTACTAGTTCCCAGCCACAGGAACTGGATGAATGACCCTTGTCCACTGGTAGACATTTTTACCTGTATAATTTGCACTGATTTTAAACTAAAATTTTTCCTTTCCTGAAAAATGGTGTGGCCACAAATATCTGACTGTCCAGAGTAGGAACTGTTCATCAGTCAGTGATGAGATGGTTTTGCCTCATGACATCACTCTCGAAACTTTAATATATACTGCTTGTACTTCAGAGTAAATCTTCCCTGGTAGATTATTGAGAAATACCTCATCCCCTCTTTAGAGAAGAATGCTTGTGGTAGAACTCTTCAATGTGTCGCTTTGGCAGGTTATTTCCACACATTAAGCAATGATTCTTGTTAGCTTTTATTTCAAACTTCAGCATTCTTCTAAAGTCAGGGTCTGAAGATGCCACCAAGATCAGCAAGATTACAGTCACTGAAAGTTAACAAAAAATGATTCACAAAAGCTCTGAACTAAATCTTTATTTTGTATACAATAAATATGAACTGAAACACTCAGAGCTATTGGGCATTTTCCAAGATGTTCTCAGTGGCCCAAACTTTGCTTCCTGCCTTGTCATTCTTTAAATGTGACATTTAGTCTTCTTAGCTGTTGCCTGCCTCATTTGAACAAGAAGGCTGCTGCAGCAAAGACCCCCATCACTAGTACGTATAAAAAGAATAATGAAGTAAGGAAAATGGAAGAGCACTTATGTCAGAAAGTGAAAAAATTAACATGAGACTCTCCATTTAAACCTCAGTGATGGCACTACAAAAATTTACCATCTCCAGTTGTTCACAAGAGTGATAATTTTTAGATGGATCTATAATTGGCCCTTTCCTCCAAAAATAAGACATTTGCTAAGATGAAAGGAGAACTCATTTGGCTATGTATGCACTAATGCTGTATTTGAAATACTACAACCTGTCACAGACCTGAGCTCTCACTGCAAGAAAGGATGTCAGGGCAATCCTGAGTCTAACATGGCACAACTGTTACAAAGAAAGCAGCACATGAATACTCTTTGTTCTTTTGGAAAAATACCAAATTACTAGTATAAAATGTTAATATCTAAAAAAATAGATAAATAAAAATAAAATGTTAATGTCAACAGTGATGCTCTAAGTGCTAGAGATCTGTGCTCCCATCTGTGAATGAGACTGTTCTTATCAAATATTCCTAGAACAGTCCACCCTTGCTGGCAGGTAAGACCCCAGGGAGGGTGTTTCAGTGCCTCCCTTCACATATGACAGGTCAATACCTTGCACTGGCCACTACATGTGGTGACAGATTGAGCAACATGTCACCTCAAGGAACTCATAGACCAGTAAGGGACTGGCCAGAACAAGATCCATGGGGCTGGACTTTCCTCTTAGAACCATCTGCATGGTAGAGATAACATCTGGATAGAGAAATTAAATAGGCTGAGACTAGGTCAGAATGGAACAGACTTCCTGCCTATGGCAGCAAACAGTCGCTGTCCTGTGTTCCCTAGTCTCACGAGAACATTGCCTTCTATAGCCAGCATGGCAGAGTAATGAAAGGCCTGGGTTTGGAGTTGACCCAATTCCTCCATTCACCTGTATGGAACCTGGACCTTCTGCACATCAGATTCTCAGCTGGGTATGAGATCAATAGCAGCAGTTATTGACGTCATAGAATTTGCCTACAGGTTTGATGTTCTGGTTCACACTAGAGGAGGAACATTGGCTGGCACTTGTGGACTTCGTGAGTCAGCAGCTCTGAGTCTCAGCACACACAACCCTGTGGTCTCATCCGGCTTCAGGCCGTGTCAGGATGGCCTTCATCAAAACCCAGGAGTCTTGCTCTCCACTATTCCCTGTAAAAGGAGGTTCAGCTCCATATCCCAAAGCCTAGGCCCGAGATCAGTCTCAGAGGGCAGCAAGGCTTTTGATTTCCAAAGTTGAAAGCCACTGGTGAATTTTGTTTTTGTAATAGAAGAGTTGGCAGAACCCAGGAAAAACTTGTTCTACTGAGGGAGTGTCCCAGATACAAAACAGTTGAAGTAGAAACTTGACTTCATTAGAATTCTTTGACCATCTGAACCTATCCACGTGCTTATAGAAGGCAAAATAAGCCACAAAGGAGTCAGCCTGGCAGAAGTTGAACACAAAAGAGACTATTTTTAACTGTCAGCAGCAATTAGAAGACCCCCAACCTGGCTGTGCCAAGTAGATCCAACTCTCACACCCACTTCTGAGGGGTGTGAGAGTTCGGGAGTCCCATCCACCCTGGGTAACCAGTACTAACCAGTCCAGCACTCATCATCTTACTCAGAAGCATAATCTACTCCTCAGGGGCTGGTGAGATGGCTCAGTGGTCTAAAGCACCTACTTAGAACAAACTTAGCAAAGC
>NDGM011249867.1:0-12826 GCA_002564305.1 Octomys mimax
CAGGCCCTTGCACTTGCCAGGGAAGCGCTTATTCTACTGAGCCATCTCCCCGGCCCCAACATTTAATCTGTTTTTTAAAAAATTTGCTACAGGGTCTCACTACCCAGCTCAGACTCATAGTGATCCTCCTGTCTCAGCCTCCCCAGCTCTGGGATAATGAGTGTGCACCACCATGCCCAGTTTCAGTGGCCAACTTGGTGTAGGGTCAGCACTGCATGTGGTCCTGGGGATAAAACCTGGGTCCTTGCACTTTCCAGATAGGCACTTAGACCACTGAGCTATCTCCCTGGCCCCCCCTACCAGGTTTAATAAGCAAATTCAATAGTATATCTGGATATAAAGCCAACACTCAAAAATCAATAGCTTTCCTGTACTTGAATAACAAACTCACTGAGAGAGAAATTAAGAAAACAGTACTTTTCACAATAGCATCACCTCAAAATGAAATACCTAAAATCAATCTAACAAAGGAAGTAAAAGACCTCTACACTGAAAACCACAGTGCTCTGAAAAAGGAGACTGAAGAGAATATTCAAAAATGAAAAGATATCTCTTCTTCTTGGACAGGATGAACCAAATGACCACACTATCAAAACTGTTATACAGATCTAATGCAATTCAAATCAAATTTCCAATATCATATCTTACAGACTTAGATAAAGCAACGCTAAGACATAGAATAGCAAAAGCAATTCTGGGCAACAAATGCAAGGCAAGAGGCATCACAATCCCTGACTTAAAATTATACTATAAAGCTACTGTGATTAAAAATAGCATGGTATTGGGGAAAAAAACACTAAAAAATCAGTGGAACAGATTAAAAGCTGCAGAAACAACTCTATACATACTAAGCCACTTTATCTTTGACAAAGGTGTCAAAAACATTCACTGAGATAAAACTTTAATAAATGGTGCTAGGAAAACTGGCTCTGCACATGCCAAAGATCAAAATTGGACCAGTATCTTTCACCATGCATTAAACTAAATTCAAAACAGATCAAAGATCTAAATATTAAAACAGAAACATTAAGTCTACTAGAAGATAGAATAGATAGGACTCTTGAAGATACTGGTGCAGGCAAAGACTTTGTGAATAAAACTGCAATCACACAGGAGCTATCACGAAGAATCAACAACTGAGATCTTATTAAAAAAATCATTTCTACTGCAAAATAAACCACCAACAGAGTGAAGAGATAACCCACACATGGGAAAAATGTTAGCCAGCTGTTCCTCAGACAAAGCATTACCATTAAGAACATATAGAGAACGCAAAAATATCAGATTTCCCAAATATAGCAAACAGGAATGAAAAAAATCAGGACCCCTCAAATTCAAAGAAACAATCCAAAAAAATACAGTGTCTGAGCTGAATACACACTTTTCAGATGAAGACATACAAACAGCAAATAAATATAGTAAAAGCATATTCAACACCACTGGTCATTTGAGAGATGCAAATTAAAACAACGCTGAGATTCTATCTCACCCTAGGAAAAAATAGTTATTACCAAAACTCAACTAATAATAAATGCTTCATTTGCTGTGAGAAAACAAAAGAATCATTTTCCACCATTGATAGGAGTGTTGTGTAACCACTGTGGAAATCAGTGTGGGGATTCCTCAGAAACTAGGATTGGAAGTCCCATGTGACCCAGCTATTCCCCTGCTGGGTATCTTCTCAGAAGAAATAAAAACCTCATACCACAGCAATATATGTGTACCCATGTTTATAAGCAGCACAATTTGTAATAGCTAAATCTTGAAACAAGCCAAATGCCTATGAATTAAGGAATACATTTTTTAAAAGATGTGATTTTTTAATATAATGGAGTACTACTCATCCATAAAGAAGGATAAACTGGGGACTTTTATAGGTCAATGGATGCAACTCAAGACCAGACTCATAAGTAAAATAAATCAGATTCATATATAAACATTGAATTGTCTCCCTAGTATGAGAAGCTGAAAGAGTAAATAAGAATCAACAGACGCTGTAAAATGGAAGAAACTTCAAATGGGAAGAGAAATTAGGATGGAGGAAAGAAGAAAAAATGGAAGGGAAAGCAAACAAATATGAATATATATATATATATATATATGAACATTTATTTGCAATTGTGTATCATGTTCTTAAACCACTACTGTACATATTGGTAAAGACAGTTATAGTACCAATTTCTCTTAGTTAATTGAAGAAAGAAAGGTTTATGTTAATATTGTTTAGACAATTAGATGTCAATATCTCGTACTCTGAGTAACTAATTTAAAGGTAACATTATGCAATGTATTAACGATTCTTACTCTATTATTTAGTTTTGAAATTTTGTTTTATTATTTTTTTCTCTTTAAAATAAAAAAAAAATCTGTTGGGGAAAAAAGAATACCTCTGGGATAAAAGCCCAAGACTCGAGCACTAAGGGAGAGAAATCTGCTACCAGCTCTGTTGATTCCACTGAGGTCAGTGGACAAATGACCGAATCATCAGTTGGTCCTATCATCTTGCATTCTTCTTCCACACTAAATCAAGGCTGATGTGTAAGCTGTACAAAATTGAAGATATGGTATGCTACTTTCAAAGCTAGACCCTTCGATGTGTTTCCCCTTCCACCATGGTCCCTGGAGCCCTTAATCTAGACAGCCATCTGCCACAGCATGAGAGCACTAATAGCCCCGTGCAGGTGGGGAGGATCTGAAGCCTGTCACACACAACCAGTCCCAAGTTACCGCCACATGACTAAGTCCCCTTGGGGCCAGATCCTCCAGCCTCAGTCAAACCTTCAGGTGGCTGCAGCTCCAACCAATGTCTGAATGAAGACCATCAGAAATCCCTGGTTAGGAGCACTTTATTCAGATGCTCCCAGATTTCTTAACCCATCTAAACTAAGAGATAATAAGTAGGCATTGTGTTCTTAAGCCTCTACATTTTGTGGTAGTTTATTGTACAGGGATGTGTAATGCTACTGGCTGCTAGCGATATAGCTCTGCTTTGAATTAGATTTAAACAAAGCAGTGCACTTAATCTATTTAACTACAGAAAGGCTTAGGGACACATGGTTTCAGAGAGGTGAAGTCCGGTATCTTAACAATGTCAGGCCCTTGCTCATTATCTTTCACCTCTGCTTTTCTCTGTACTTGTTGACTTTCCTAAGTCCTCATCTCTCAGAAGGCATAGACAATATGATCAGGCAAGCTCTCACTTTGTTCCATCCCAAGTTCTAAGAAACCAGTAAGACCAGTTGACCTAACATGGATTGCCTATCCTAGACCAATCAATAGAAGAGGCCAAGTCAATGGTATTGATATATTTGTTTCTATTCAAGCCACTCACTTAGGGTGAGGAAAAGAGCATTTCTTTGCAATGGAATGGGCAGTGTTTCACTGGAGGCAAACAAGATTTCCACTATCCACTCCGTGTTTGCACAGAAGCATGACAGTGCACACATATGCATATCCACGGGGTTGTTCTGTGCTAATCCTGTGCTGACATGTGAGGCTTCTTTTCCACTAGTCATTGCATCATCTGGTCCAACAGATAAAGCTCTCTCCAGCTGGAAGAGAACAGGATTCTCACAGAATACCAGTGAGAAGTAAATCTTATCTTTAGGGAGGCCCTGGAAAATATTTTTCAAATTTCTTTCCCTAGAACTTAAATGATAAGAGAGAGGATCCATAATAACAGTTCGTGGTAACAAACACTCATATTTCAAGCACAAGTCAGACACCTGGGACCTCTACACATTATCTGCCTCCTTTCACAGGGCCCCAAGGCTCCAAGATCCAGGTAAGCCAAAGGCAAGGTAGATCACTGTGAGAAAGAAGATACCGTGAGAGGAGTTAGGAAGCTTGAGAAGTCCAGGAGAAGGAAGAAGCCTAGAGTCACACAGAACTCTAATGTGTAAGGAACACAAAATCCCCCTATGTTCTCAAGCTGACTAGCTTCAAACTTTAGGGGCCCCCAAAACGTGGCTCAACCTGCCCATTCTCTGAGCTGGGCACCATAAAGTCTCCAAGATCTGGTATAAGAAGGACCAGGACAAAGAAAAGAACTGTGTTTTCACTGCCAGGCCACCCTCACAGGGTTTCCTGGAGACCATGTACCCTATTTTTTCAATAAAGACAAAAAAATGAAACTCTTATTTAAAATAAAACCTTAATCATGCCCCCTTTTCATCGTGGATTTGTGGGAAAAGCCCCAAACTGGCACCTCTGAGCTTTCCACATCTAGCAGAACGATAACCCTTATCAAAGAAGCAGAGTCTGAAGCAAAGACTGTCTTGCAGGCCTGATAAGCTCCAAGGTGCTGGGCCAGGGTAATGGACCATAGGAGATGGACTGAGGGTCTGCCAAGCTCAATAATACGCCATTGTGGCTGCACTGGAAAATGTTTTAATTTACATTTTCAAGCACAAAATATTTTCCCCTCATGCTTTGGCTAAATTAGGTAGTTAAAGTCTGTGAAGTGGCAGTAATTGGAAACAATGGATTTTATATTTGACATTTATTATTTTAGTAGAATCTGTTTTACATTTACATCAAACATCCTAGAACCCCTGCAGAAGTTTCTTTTGCTATTGCATTACCATTTAGCTCTAATAATGTACTTCGGATGCCCAATTCTCAATTATAATTACATCATTTCAGATGGAGTAAGAGATGGGGTCGAGATAAACCTTCACTGGAGAAATGTACCCTGGCGCTATCCTCTCCTTGTGCTGAACTTTCATAAGGTAGTAATTCCTAATGCTTCACCTCTACTTACTCTAAATTAATTGTGCTCTAATTACTTTATATATTTTTACATTGCTTCACCAAAAGCCTCCTTAAGGGCACAGATCCTATTTTAGGGCCCCCTGGCTTTTGCTTTGAATCCAAGCACATAATGAAAATCAGGACATATTTAGCTGACTTTTCAAAATTGATTAGTGTTGTCTACTAGGAAATGGGGACTGGAACCCAGAGAGGTGGATGAAGGGCACAGTTTCAGTTAGCCATAAGGAGAAGCTTTCTTACAGAGCCGCCCAAGATGAACTAGAGTAATGCAAAAAAAAAAAAAAAAAAAGCCTTTCTCAGAAATGTTCATAAACAAAGTCAAGGACCACTCAATAATGAGGAAATATACCAGGGTTAAAAGGCTCAGAGTCATAAAGAATTGGGTTTAATTATAGCTCCATACTTAAAAGATCAGGACCGAGCAATAGATGAAGGGCTTACCCACTCTGAGGACTCAGGCAACATATCCACGCCGAAGCCAGCTGTCCTGAGCTGCCCCTTTATTCAGATCTTCTTTCTTCCTTACACAGCCCATGTTTTTCATGGTGGGGGAAAAAAATCACAAAATACCATTCTTCACTTTGATGATTAGAGAAATATAGACTAAGCAAAGTTTTAAAATAAAACTCAAAGACAACCACTAGAAATCAAAATGGAATGTGTGCTTTCTACATCACAGGAGAAACGGAAAGCAGGGGAACAAAGGGAAAAGATTACAGAAATTATAACAAAATAATCTTTTAAAAAATCTGTATTTGTTAATGCAAATTAACGTTTTGGTGCCAGGACCTATTTACATACTTTATCACGTTTAGTTAGCATCCTAGAGGTTAGCAATTGTGCAATTTTATAGTTACAGGAAAAAACAATAAAATTTAGAATAGATTGGGCTTCGTCTTGTTATATCAAGAAGCCTAATTCCTGGTATAAAATCCTTGAGGTTTTCATGGGATTTATGCGTCCAGAGGGAACATGTTTTCAAAATGTTCTCATTTCTTCCAGGGGAGCCGGCACTGAAAATAACAGATGAAGCTGTTTGTTTTGTTGTGTTTAGTACTTACAACGCTCATTTAAAACATGCACACACACACACACACACACACACACACACACACACAAATTTTTAAAAAAACAGTTTTCAGAGGAAAATTTAAGTAATTCTTCGTCTTATGTTCTAACTTGACTCAAAATAAACACTTTAAGGACCAGTTCTTAGAAACTCTATAGAAACACCTGAGTTGTGCCCCAAGCTGTGGCATCAATGTCCCACGAGAGGAATTCCGAGAGAACTCAGAAGCCATGAAAAGGCTCAATCCAACGGCACCACGTGACAGTCCAGCACACAGCGACACACCCAGGGCCAGCCACGCACTCCCACTGCAACACAGTGTCCCCAGGTATCCCCATTCCGTTGAACCACAGACATTTCCAGAAAGGGTCCTAGAGGGCACAACCTTGTCAATGAATAAACCAGAGGTCCTGAAGGGCTCCATTTTCCCGACTTCCTCTCTGGACCCGTATGGCTCTGGACCCTGAGCTCTGCACCCTGGCCTCTGGCAGGGGCCTCCCACTGCGGCCCCTGGAATCCTCTCACTCCCTGCGGATCCTCCTGCACTGCCTCTTGGAGCTTCTTGCTGTTGTTAAGATGCAAGGCCCTGCCTGCCCCGCGCTGCGGCAACGTCTCCCCAGGTCCTTTATAATCTAGGCCTGTTCTCACAATGCCTACACTGCCTCCACTCTCATCCTCTGAACACTAGCTTCACCCTCTGACCTTCCCAAGCGCCGCCCTCCCTCCCAGCGAAGGATCGCTGCCCTGCTTCTCCTTGGCCATTCACCTGGGAAACTTGCGCTCAGCCTGCAGCCTCAGGCTGCCCATCACGGCCTCGCCCTGCAGTCAGCACAGGGGCCCCTTCCCGTGTCTGCGCTTCCCGTGTCTGCGCTTCCCGTCTCTCCCCACAGCAGTGTAAATGCCAAGAGGCAGGGACATGCCACCTCATCTACCATTTCACTCCAGCACTGGCCCATTCTTGGCAAGTAGCAAGGCCCCGCCCACATTTGCAGGAGGCCTAAGAGAGGGAGAAGGGGTGAGACCACGGTGGGGCTGGGACAGTGCTTCACCCCACACTCTTATTCTACATTTTCAGGGCAAAGAAAGGGGCCCCTGGCCTCCCACATTGCAGTGTTTGTTTATTTATTTGTTTGTTTTTCCTTTCCACCTCAAAATGTAGTTTTAGAAGCAAGTGGGACAGCACGTTTCATCAAATCCAAGCTTCTCATTTTATAGTGAAAGAATCATGATTCCAGAGAGATCTCTTGGTTCTTGTAAGGACAAAGATGGGGGAGTGACAGAGCCAAAGCCAGGCTCTGTCCCCAAGACCCACGACCTTTCCACTCGCAGCTGCCCTTGCCCAGCGACTGTGACTCCTGCCAAGCCCTTGCTTTTCTCCCAGAGAAAAGCTTTTAAACCACCAGACTCCACGCCCCTGATCATTCCCAAAGTTTTCCTTCACCTCCGTCCTGGAGTCTCCACTAAATTCTTTCACCCTACTTAGCTGTTTATGTTTATGCCAACATTTCCCTGACCTGGATTCTCCATAAATCAACGAGTGACAAAAGTGTATCCAGTCCCTCTGCTCTCAGAGCCACGCTGCCTACCATGGGGAATAAAAGGAAGATGCACATGTCCCTCTGAATGTAAGACACAAACAAACAAAAAAATCTACTTGCACATGACAGAGTTTACATACCTAATGCTGAACAAGAGATCGTAGGGTTGTAGAACACGGTCTGAAAGCACTACAGAAATTCAGTCAAAGAGAGATGAAGAAGGCCACACTTGTAGTGTAGACATTGCTCTGGCGTTCCAAAGAAATGAAGGACGTGGGACCACAGACAGAAGAGAGAAAAAACAACTATAATCCCACCTTCCCACAAGGGAAACGCCCCCGGAAGCACCATTAATAGATCTCACGGAGCTCCAGCTCAAGTGGAGAGCAGGCTAGACATGAGAACATAAAGAGAAATAAGAGAATAGGGTCTCACTCCAAATCCCAAATGGACTGCAGCAGTCAAGCTGGGGAAGCTGGAAGGGCAGTGTCGCTCAAGCCCAGCGGGTCTGTCCAGGGTCCAGACGGTGATAGGAACAGTCACTGGTGAAGTTCACTCTCATCTAACTCTGACTGCATGATGGGCATCGTGTGAAGTGCCTGGCATACATCATCTCCCTTATTGCTACTCCACGCTCTGAAGATTCCTGGAAGGTTAGGCGCTAGTGCTATTTTCATCTAGCATAGAAGAACTCTGAGGTCTGGGCAGAGTAAATAACTTCCTAAAGATTCCTTAGTTGGAATGACACAGTACAGGCTTAGCCTGCATTCTCAGACTTTAGAGTGCAAGCAAAGATAAGAAAACAGACCAGCGAGATAGCTCAGTGGTCTAAAGTGTCTGCTTAGGCAAGCTTAAGCAAGTGCACAGGGACCACAGTTCAATCCCTGGCACCACATGCAGCGCTAGCCCCGCCCCCAGGACGGGCTGAGCAGGCCACAAAAATAAATGCATAAAATAAAAAATAAGAAAGACACTAAAGTTTCCAGTGCTATTCTTAAAAAAAAAAAAGTGCAGAGTACAGACTCTGAATTCCAACTGCTTTGCCTGTTAAGTATAATCTTAAGGAATTTTACTGATTTATACACGAATAGAGACATGCGAAGTGGTCAGCCTTCTCAACTTTATGGCATTAAAATTTCTTTCATTTAGAAGCATTAAGTCAAAAAGTGGAGGAAAATTCAACGTCGGTAAGCTAGAAATCACATGAGTGTCTCTCCATTCTTCTCTCACCATTAAATTTTTCTTCCTGGTGTCAATACTCGTATGTTAACACACCAATTACATGGAACACAAATAAACCTATATGAACTGCAGAAAGGAAGGGAGGGAGGGAGAAAGGGAGAAGCCAGCGAAGTACCTGTCCCAAGGAGGCAAGCCCGGGCCTGTTGCCCTGTCCTGCCCGCTCTGGCAACGTGTGTTGACAACAGCGACACCTCCTGGCGAAAGCAAACACGACCTCTTGCAGGATTTATTCTGCAGGCTCATTGCAAATGACCGAACTCTTTTTAGCGCTTCCAGGCGCCGTTTTCTCTTCCTTACCTGGAAGACTGTACACTGACAGGACCTACCCTAAACCTTCAAAACGCAGTCGTTTGACGCTCGCCTGAGCACAGATCTCCGCTATGCAGAGCCCTAGAATTTCATCCTAAATACATCAGCATGATTAGCCCAGAGACCCAACTCACAGTCTTCGTACTTACAGCTTCATTAAATATAAATAAAGCGAACTAAATACCAGCTATTGAAAAATAGTTCAATTACATCCTACACGAAGTGTCCCTTGATTCTAATATGTCTAATCCTTAGGGAAACAGAGCTGATTTACGACCTTCTTTTTGTAGTATTTGTTTCTGTCTCCAACCTGTATGAACAATGCAGCCACCCAAAGAGGCTGGAAGTTGTTACTAGTATTGTTAACCCCGTACAGTAAAGAACAAAACAAAGTGCGATTTTCGTTCATCGCATTTGCGGAACATTCTGGATCACGATCCCCATGGCGATTTGCCTTGAGAAGAACATAATGGAAACTGTCCTACGGTGTTCCGTCCCCGTCCCAACGTTGAAAGCAATGCAGCCTTTTGCTTGTTGAGATACATCACTGAGCAAGCACAAGGAAAGGCGAAAGTCGCTGACCAATCACCACACGGACAGGAGAGCTCGCGTTCCCTTTGGGAAGTGTTCTCATCAGCTGAGGGCTCCGCTCTCCTCTCTGGACCAAGAGGATTCGGGGATGCGGAGCCTGGAGACTGCACGGAAGTCGCTGCTGTTCAGTTCACAGCCTGCACAAAGCGACGCCTCCATTTGGCCAACTGAACTCGCTAGGTTTCCTGCTTGGAAACATGTCCATGAACTTCCTCTTAGTTGCACTTTTATTTTGAAGAAGTTCTTGTGGACGGTGTGCCCGCGTTGATTCTTGGCTGAATCTGCATCCTGAATTAATAAAAATTCTAAACCTTGCTCTTTCCACGTCTAGTGATTCTTTTGGCAAATAAACCTGGGAGATTAGCTTATGTCTTCGCTAAGCAAGAATAGAAAACACTTGCATTAGAGAGAACAAAAGCCCTTCAGTCTTATCAAAAGAAAAGAAGCGGTTGAGTCATAAAAGTTATATATACAAATCTGTTTTATTTTACAGTGAAATTGGTGGTTGAAATTGATACTTTGTCCTGGAACAGAGCAACTGGGATAAAGGAAAGGAAAAAAGAAAGAAAGATAAAAGGGATAGATAGATAGATAGATAGATGATAGATAGACAGATAGAGCTATTAATTTCTATTACAGTCATCCTATTTTCAGTTTTTTGAGTAACCTCTGTAATCTTTTCATATTGCCTGTCCTACTTTATGTTCTTACCAACAGACTATAGAGAGATAGATACTAAATAATTGTGCTACTAATTTCTATTGCTTTATTGAAAGAAATAATTAATGCTTGATATTTTTGACCAGTTTTGCATGCTTATACCTGGTAATCTGAACAATAGCTTTGTAGACAATATGCAATGTAACAACCACTGTTGAATTCCTATCATCTTGTTTTTTGAAATTCGGTAGTTTCTAGTGTTTATTGTTCTTATTTTTTTACTCTCTTTAAAATAAAAGGAGAAGATTCCAAAACACGGTCACTAAAAAAAAATTATGCAAAGGCAAATGTTGGAGGGAATGGTCAATTTCTAGGATTGCCTCTGTCTTTAAGACACACATGAGAGACATAGAATAAAGCTCTAAGAACATGTTTCATGATTAGATTTTGTCACAAGGGCCAGCAAGATAGCTCAGAAGACTGGGCACCTGCTTAGGCAAGCACAGCGACCCAGGGCTCAATCATGGGTACCTCATGCTGCATTGGCCCCACCCCCGGGCTCGCTGAGCTGGACACCAAGACTGGGAGTGGCGGTGCATGCCTGTAATCCCAGCACTGGGGAGGCTGAAAACAGGAGGATCATTGTGAGTCTGAACAGAATACTGAGACAGTGTACCAAATACATTTTTAAAAAGAAAAGAATATAGTGATCATTAAATACAACCAAAGTTATTTTTTTAATGTTATCACAATGATAGATTAGGGGCACAACAATATATGGTACACAAATAATAAAAGCATATCCCATGAGTTAGGCAAAATACTAAGTAATGAAAACCATGGTGATCCCTGACCACAAGTGAGAACAATCTAAGAGAGAAGAAACATTTGTATAGAATACACTTTTCAGGGAAATTGTTCATTGTTTAACTGGGTGTCCTGCATTAATAGATATACTTGGTAAGCCTAGGGAAGGTAAATGAATGACTTCAATATAGTATGAAATGGTACGTGTGAAAGACTCTGAGTGCTTAGAAAGTGCAAGGGCTCTAGTTTTTGAGCTAGGGATTTCATTTCCTTTGAATGCATATCTTGAAGCAGAGCTGGCAGAATCATACAGTCATCCTATTTTCAGTTTTTTGAGTAAGCTCTGTAATATTTTCATAGTGACTCTCCTGCTTTTTGTTCTTACCAACAGTGTACCAAGGTTCTCTTTTGGTCCTATGACAACACTTGCCAATAGCTATTTTAAGAGATACAGAGTAATAGCTCATTATAATTTGATTTTTTGATTTACATTTCCCTGATGATTCCCAATGTTGAGCACTTTTCTATGTAACTATTGGTCATTTGTGTTTCTCCTTTAGAAAAACATTTATTTTTATAATTTTCCCATTTTCATAGAGTTATTTGAGTGTTTGCCTCGGTTTTGCTCTTCAGTTATATGAATTTGTTGCATATTTATAACGTTAACCTCTTTTCAGCCATGTAGTTTTCAAATATTTTCTTTCATTCGGTAAGTTACCCTTTCGTTTTGTGTATTGTTTCCATTGCTATGCATAAGACTTTAGTTTTCTGTCATCAAAGTTACTGTTGTTTTTGTTGCTTGTGCTTTTAGTGTCAGATCCAAAACACAACTGCTGTGTCCACTGCAACACTATTGACTGTAGCCAAAATGTGGACGCAGCTTACACGTCCATCAACAGGTAATAGGTGAAGACATCGCTGCGATACATGAAGTTAAATATCATATGCCTGGGAGAGCAAAATTATCTTGCCCCTGACAGCATGGACGAAAGCGAGGGACATAAGCTATCCAGAAGAAGACAAATGCTGCGCGGCATCACTTACACGTGGTATCTCAAAAAGTCAAATTCATGGAGGATAAAAAAGAGATTGTCAGAACCTGGGCGGTGGAGGAAATGAGAGGAGGCTGATTTAAGGATGTCTGATGGTTGGAATATGTTTGTTTTTCTCCCCTTCTGGAGCTCAGATGGAGCCTTAATTCTTCAGTGAAGCAGGAGGTAGGAAGAAAGCCTGCTGGGTGGTGTTTGGGCCACAGAGATGGGCTGCTCGTGAATGGCTCAGTGTTCTTCTGCAGTGAGTTAGCCCTCAATCCATTAGGAGTGCATTAGTGACCTCAGGAGTGGT
Organism: Octomys mimax; assembly: GCA_002564305.1. Classification (NCBI taxonomy): domain Eukaryota; kingdom Metazoa; phylum Chordata; class Mammalia; order Rodentia; family Octodontidae; genus Octomys; species Octomys mimax. Next base: position 12,334 of record NDGM011249867.1, read on the forward strand.
GGTCATAACTCCACCGTAAGGGCTGGGAGTGTAGCTCAGTGGCAAGAGTGCCTCCCGGGCAAGCACAAGGTCCTGAGTTCTATTCCCAGTACCCAAAATATATAATTATAAAAATAATAATAACGCAAGTTCAGCCACTTCGAATGTTTTCTTGCCTCTCTTTTGGCTGCATCTGTGTGCCTTTCCACCTCCTGCCATTAGTTGAAGCAGCAGGTCACCCTCATAAAATGTGGCCACCTGACACTAGACTTTCTGGCCTCAAGAACTGTGGGCCAAAATAAGCCTCTTTTCTATATAAATCATCTGTCTTTAGACATACAGTTATAGCATTAGCAAATGGATTAAGGTTCAAATTTTCAGTTATAAGATGAAATGTTCTATCCTCTTATATGCCACATGGTGTTGTAGTGCACACTTTAAATTTAGTGTGAGCCTTTACAGTTTCTCTCTCTCTCTCTCTCTCTCTCTCTCTCTCTCTCTCTCTCTCTCTCTC
>NDGM011249868.1:0-19491 GCA_002564305.1 Octomys mimax
CAGAACCCCAAAGCTCAGGGCTTTCCTCTGCTATTTTGTGTCCCAGAACTCCCTGTTCTTGGGGAACAGCCACAGAGCCACCCCCTCTCCTGATGAGGGAGGGCACAAGCCCCAGCAGTCATCATTCATGTCCTCCTCTGGGCCCCAGAGGGTGTTTCCAGCCTTCCTGATGACAGATCAAGGAAGAAGAATATCACATACATGAGCCTCCCAAAATTAAAACAGGGAATGGAGCCTTGGGGAAGGCTGCCTAGATAATTAAAGCATTAATTCAGGCTCGGGTTTGCCTGAGAGTAGCAGGCTCCTGAGAACACCACTAAATTTCCCCCAATAAACACTAGTGGTTCCAAGACAATCTCCTGGGCAGGATGTGGGGGGTCATAAAGGGACCTGTTCCATCCCAACTCCTCACTGGCCGCACTTAGTGGAAGGTGATGAAGCCAGGAACCTGAGGCTCTTCACCTAAAACATCTCTTAGAACACAGTAATAGTTAAAGTCTGAAAAGCCTGCCACACGCTACGAAACAGGAACAGAGGTCAGCAATTTGCTCATGACCACACAGCTGTTAGAAAATGGGAGTAGAGATGTGAATTCAGATTTTCAATGTTTTCCACAGCACATTTTTAGAGCCTCATGTGGAACACCCTGGTTTATATGCACACACAAGTATGTGTGCACAAGAACGCACATGTACATCCCCATGTCTTTTCTACAAAAGCCCAAGCCCTCGCTGTTCCTCCCCATCTCTATGCTTGCTTAGCACGGCCACCACCTCTGCTTGAACCCTTCCTTGGGGTCTCCGTTCCAGGCCCTTCTGCTCTTAGATCTTCCAGCACTAACAGTTTCCACAGAACACAGACTTGCCCTGGATGCCAGCTTGTGTCTATGGTTCAGAGCCGCCTCCTCTGACCCTCCCAGCAAGACCGTGGCCATGAAGCTTCCTTTGGAAGTCAGCTGAAAGTCCCGGCAGCTTAAGTCCTGGCTGGCTCCTCTGCAGTCAGGGCTTCCCTTGGCTCCGTGTTTCTGTCTTTATCCAAATGAAAGGCATAAATGCCTCTGGGGCCAATTCTATTTCTCAAGGTGACACTTGTCAGCATTGTCTCTCAGTCCTATAACAGCAAGCAGCTTGCTCAAGCCTGCTTTCTTCCCATGTGTCCTCAATACCCCCAAATGTGCAGCTGACTAAGGAACCTGTGACCACCTGTTAACTGTTCTGTTGTCCCTGCTCAGAAGAAGAATGGTGGCTGGTAACAAGGAGCTTAGGGCTGGGTCCTGGATTCTAGTCCTACCTGTGCCACTGCCTAGCTCAGGACCTTGCTAGGACCTTGCTACATCCCACTGTCCTTTCCCTGAAGGCTCTACAGCTGTTAAACAAGGCTGCTCCCTAAAACTCTACTGCCCTGGACTTTCTAAAGTCTGAAGCACATATTCACGTGTCTCATGTCTCCATGAAGAGCAGGTAGGGGTAGGAGGTGTCTGTAGGTTGGGAGTGCAGACCAGGAGGAAGAGGAGAACAAGCCCTGTTCCTGGAAACCTGGCTTGCATCTCCCAGAAATCAGCATGCAAGGAAACACTAGAAGGCACAAAGCCTGCTGAGCCAACACACTCTGTCTGTCTGTCTGTCTGTCTGTCTCTCTCTCTCTCTCTCTGGTGCAGTTCCCCAGCAGCATGGCAATGAGTCTTTGAGTCCAGGGTCCAGCAACTTGTGTCAGGTCTCACCACCAAGAGAAAAGCAAGTAAAACTACTTTGGTGCAAATGAAGCTGATACTCTAAATCAGCGCCTCAGACCACAAATGTGATCCACGGTGAAACGAGAGATGAGCTAGAAACAGGGAGGCGAGGGGATGGTGAGATCCTGCCTCACATCCACTCCAGGTCTGGAAGCTCCAAGTGTGGATGCAGCCTGCTCAGGACTTTCTTCGCCCAGGTACTACCTCTGAAGCCACCTCATCTACCCACACCATCTAACTCCAAGGATGGTTCAGGACTGAGGATTAAAATGGCATCAACACACATGCACCCAAACACACACATGTACACACATGTGCACTCACACATACACTCACACGTCCCTCCTTGAGACATGGGACTGAGTTTATTATTATGACTATAAATCCCAATTATTCACTTTAGGATCCACAACCTTGGAGCACAGGTAGCATCTGGAGAAAGCAGCCCTACCCATCCCCTTCCCATAAGCCAATCCCCACAAACATAAGTATTGAGGACCCGGTGGTGGCAATCCAAAGGAGTAGCCCAGCAGAGAGCAGGCCTACCTAAACTGTGGCCAGTGTCACCTGAGCAGGAGGGAGCCCAGCTCTTTTCTCTCCTGGCCCAGGTAGCCCTGGGCAGATCTCCCCCCAGAGTTTCCTTGTGGCCTTTCCAGCAGCCACCTGTGGACAGTACTCTGAGGCAGCCATGTGCAGACTCAGTAATTAATGTCCATGCAAAGTGTCTTTCATGCCTTCAGCTGGAAAATTGTCATTTCTTGATAAGAAAGGGAAATATTTACTATGTTAAAGCACTTCTAACTAGAAACATGACAGAGCAAATTGCCCAGAAAAGCCCTTGGGGTTTGATGGGGTTGGCCCAGCCCCAGCCTCACCCAGCTGGTTGAGGTTTGCTTGTTGTCACCAGCTGATACCCTAGAGAGCTGACACAATAACTGAGTTTAGATGGGGTCCATCTTCCATGACCCAACAATGACTCAACATAGTGTGAATCAAGGCCTTGGGTCCCCACAGATCCAGAACCGCTGCAGAGGGAGGGTCAGTGCCAGGGCAGCTGAGGGTCCTCTTGCCAGACCACCCCAGAATCTGTGGGCCTTTGGTTTGAGGTTGCAGATAAAAAAGGGGGTTCAGAAGCTCTCCGGATTGAAGCCTTCTAGAGTAGGAATTCTGTCTGTCTTATCATGCACAGATTCATGAGCTAAAAGCCAAGAAGAAATGGCAGGAAAGGGAAGAATATTCAGACATATTTTATTCTTCCATGTTTCATTTTATTTCTCTTATCTTGGGAGGATACCTACAACCTTCTCACCACATGGACAGTCATGTACTACAGAAAATTAAAATAGTCCTAAAGGAAATCAGGTTAGGACTAAATCAACAACCTGTAGGACCACCTTGCTGGATGCTTCTTTTCTGTGATCCTGATGAATATAAAGAAGTTAGTGATCATCAAGATGGGGACAGAAGGGATCCGAGTCCAAAAATTTGGAAGAACAAAGATTTCCTTGTTGCTAAAGAAATAGGAGCATATGCCATTAAAAGCTGTGCCCCCTTGATTAATGTGACTTCACTCAGTACACATTTACTATGTATGGCTCTGATCTAGCTGTAAGGCTCTCATCTCAGCAGATCTGTATGGGGCCATCGTCATGGGCAGGTCAGCACTCACCAGAGCACATTGTTCAACGTTTGCTTCCATAGACTGACTTCCATGCTGGTGCAGACTATGGCCTGAGGGGGAGGAGTCAGCAGACACTCTCAGGATGTAGGTGGCAGCCATCAGCTGCTCCCAGGGTCTGGCCATGTCACCTAGAACTCCCACTAGAGATGTCGCCCTTTGCAGGAAAGAATGAGCACCCAAGATCCTTTGGTTAAAAGATAATAAAAGTAATGATATTAGCCCAGGCCTCAGATTGGCAGACTCCCTTTAGGGAGGGGCTGGGAGGAATAGAATTCTGACCACAAAATTACAAAGAGGGCCTCAGGAAAATCTAAAGCAAATGCACAAATCAGGGAGATCAGGGACCTACAGAAGTTTTCCACATGTCACAGAACAAAGGCAGGGTTTCAAAATCAATACAAGCTGATTTCTTAGGTGTTCCTCCACCTTCTACTGGAAGCCACCTAGGAAGATTCCTGATCAGAGAGAGATCCCTGACCTTCTACAGCTAACAGTCAATGGGGGATATAGACAACATAGAGGAGGATTCAGAGCAGTAAAGGTGGCATTTAGATAGGACTAAGGACTAGGGAAAGGGAAGAAAAACAGAAGAATTCATTCGCCTAAACTTCCACAATGGATAACCAAGGAGAATCTTCCAGAAGAAACAACTTTTAAATGAAGATCAGAAAGGAGTGATGGAATGAACTATCGCACTATCTGAGGAAGTGCATTCCAGACAGAGGACTGAGGGTGACACTCAGTGCCCTCAGTGGCCTCATCAGTCTTACCATCCCTCTTGCCCTTTCAGCTCCTGCCAGAGTGTCTATCTTAAGCAATTCCCACCTAAAATGTCAAGTGGACTTGCCTCAGGAACACGTTTCCTGTGTGAGAGAGGTATAAGAAAGAGACAGACATTGGTCACAGCTGGTGGAGGAAAGATTGCCTTCAATACCTGATGCCCTTTGCCCTGAATCCCTCTTATCCCTCCATCAGAAGGCCCTTGATTGGAAGGTAGATCTAAGCTCAGCACAGCCAGGCAAACTTGAGAAAGTTCTCCAAGCTTCCTGGGTCACGGTTCATCTGCCTGTAACATGAAGGTGTTGAGTAGCTCCTTAGTAACATCTTTTCCAGCCCAAATGAGCCCCAAACTGCTGATCAGCCTATCCTTGCCAGTGTATATTTGTGACCCTTCCCACCCATTCTTTGACATTCTGTCATGGCCCTAGAGTTACATAGCCACATGGTCACTGGAGGCTGTGTTACTACCAGATCATGGGATGTTATTTTAGGGTCATAGCTTATTCAGTGACCTACTCATGCTGCAGTCACAGCTCCTGACCTACTGAATCTATGTGTGGCTGTTATGGTTGATCCATTGTGTCAACTGCAGAAGTTTAGGAGCTTAGCTAAGTAACTCAGCAGAGGCCCAGGGTCCTCACTTTGTAAACATTCTGAGCCTGTGCAAGAAGACAGCATGGGAGTGGTCACCACCCTAGGATGGTGTAGTGGATTTCTAACTGGTGGTCAACTTGTTACACCCAGCTAAATTGAACTAGCATGGTGCTAGGTGTGGGAGGCCCACCTGAGGATTGTTGCCAGCAGCATAAGAGGCAGAACAAGAGAAGCTGTCCATAGGCTGTTAGTGAAGCTGTTAGGGAAGCTGTTTGGAGAAGCTCTTAGAGCTGTTTGAGCTTTTGGAAGCTGCTGGTTCTCTTGGGCTATTCCTCTAGAAGACCTTGTCATGATGGTTTTCCTGATGAACTTGGCTGTTCTTATTGATGGAGGAGCGCAAGAGATTTGTTGTCACTGAGAATGGCTCTAGTACATTTTGGAAGAACTCTGGTCCTCATCTTGAACATTGCTTTCTGACTCCAGAGAGAAAGATGGTACACTGCTCAACCTCCTGGAGAAGGTTGTCACATTGGCTTTCCTGATGGAAACTCAGCTTTCCTCATCTCTGGATGAGCTTGGGACCTCACTGTTGCTATGGCTGTGGTACCCTTGGGGGAGCTCTGGTGCTTACCTTGACTGTCACCTCCTGGCTCCAGTTCAGATCCTTCAGCCTGCTAGCACAGATCCTTCATCCCACTGGCATAGATTTTCTAGCTTCCACCATTGACCTTTTGGCCTTCCCAGGGCAGATCCATGAAGTGGGCCTGCATTGGCCTCCACCTGGACTTGTGGGAAGCATTGTTGCAAGCTCTAGGATTTCAGCTGGACTCATGCGGGATCTTACAATTTTGGTGCTCAGCTGGATTCTTTGGTCTTTAGTGTGGGGACAGATTTCCTGCACTTCTTGTATATGATTCTTTTGGTAATTCCTTATAAAATGTGTCCTGTATTATATTATTTCCCTTGTAAAAACCCCAAACTATGACTTGTGGGTAGCCTGCTAACAATACATAAGAAGAAAAGATGATTGCTTGTCTTTTTTCTTGTTGCTTTTATTGTCTTCCAGTCATGAACAGTTGCCCCTCAGCCATGCCACCCTGGCTTGTATCCAGCTGATTATGGACTGAAACCTTCACAATCCATGAGCTAAATAAACCTCTGCTTCCTTAATTTTGGGTGTTGACATTTTGTTTCAGCAATGACAGAAAAGTAACTAAGGCAGTAGCCAAATAATACAATGAGGAGAAAAGAAGCCATTCCATGTGGCCATCTTCCATCATGTTCCCTAGTGTGGCAGCTGACACTAACTTTGAGATAGTCTCACCTAAGTATCAGTCTAAGCCCCCACACTTCACACCAATCACCATCAATCAGCACAGCAGGTGGCAGCTCACTATGCCTTACACTGTGTCTCTGGCTCTGTTTTACAAGGAGCTTGAACAGGCATGACTGCGTAAAGAGAGCAGGCCTGCCCTCTGAGGTGAGCAACTGGCTGCTGGGCTGCTGCCAGGCCCACTCATTATATTTAATTCCAGGGTCAGGCTGGGCTCACCTTTTTCTAATAGGCTCAGGAGTTGGTTTATCATACCTTAAATATCACCTCTCCAGAAACTTCCTTGGCCTACGCATGGTGGGTAGTGGTGGGGCAGGGACATGGTATGTTGACGAAAATGGTCTCATATGGATAAATTCCTTGGCTGATTTGGCCAGTGCAAACCACAGGGGCTTCTAGGGAGCCCTGACAACAGATTTAAAGAAAAGCTTTAGAGTTCTCAAGAAACAACAGCTCAGAATCCTTCTGCAGCAAGAGGCTAACAAAAGGCATCGTTTGTGTACTTTGGGCAGTTCCTCTTCTACTCAATGGTTCCTCTAGGACTCATGCCAAACGGAGGTGGGTGGTAGCTAGCTATACATAGCATAATTCATCTGGCCTTACCAAATGCATCCCTAGGGCCCAAAGTATTTCCAACCACTCAAACCTGGGCTTTCCTAAGGCTAGCATTGGTGACAGGAGGGCTGTTCTGCTCTTCCTTCTCATGCTGTGTCCTTCTTAGTGACCTTCTAAGATCTTCAGGCAGAAATGCAGACACACCATCAGAAAACTTTGGGCAATATCAACAGAGTCCACATATCCTCCCCCTTCAGGGTCACCCTTGGGCCTCAGCTCTTCATGATCCTTATGAAAGCATCAATTCCAAGTGAACCTTATATCCGCCTCAGGGTCTTGACACTTGCTCTTCCCTCTGCCTAAAATGCTCTTCTCTCCTAAAGTTCTTGCCATAATCAGATTTCTCTATTGGTTCAAGTATGTGGTAAAATATCACCTCCTGAGAAACTTCCTTCTCCACCGAGTATGGAAGAGAGCCCCAAATCTCCCTCTTTCACATGTCCTTCTGTTGTTTTCTTCACTTTGGCAAAACATCTTATTTACTTGTCTAATTACTTGCTTATCGTTTATCCTCCCACTTCCCTGAGCTCAGGGACTTTGTTTTATTCATCTTTGTATCCCTGGCACCTGGAACCATGTCTGACACGGGTTTAGCATTCAACAAAAGCTTGTGGGATGGATGAATAACTAAATCTCCAAGAAAGATGGCCAGGTAACTAATCTAGTGAGGAAGAAGGCAGAATAAAAAGTGACAATGACTTTTACAAAAACTAGAGGAAAAATAAATAAAGGGAGGAGATCAAGGCTCCCCGCTGTGCTGAGGACACAACTTATTCCTTCTACTGTGTTTTGATACATACTACCCAACATTCCTCTGTCCCCACTCTCTGTAATTCTTCCCAACTTGTAGTAATCACTATTCTGTAGCCAGGTCAAGTAATTTAGCTTCTACACATGAAACAGAGCATGCAGTCTTTGCCTTTCTGTGTCTGGCTTATTTCAGCTAACATAATGTCCTTCAGTTCCGTCCACCTTGCTGCAAATGATATGCTACCGTTCCTTTTTATGGTTGGATAGCATTCCATGATGCCACATGTTCAACATCCATTCACCTGTCAGCAGTCATCTGTGTTCACTCTACATCTTGACTGTTGTGATTAGGGCCACAATGGAAGTGCAGAAATCTTTTTGATATGCTGATTCCCTTTGGCTATGTACCCAGAAAAGAAATGGCTAAATTAACAAGAGAAGAGCTCAATATAAATAGTAAGGAATCAGAAATTCTAATTACTCTAATTTGATCAGCAGAGATTACATTCATATATTGAAACTTCACACTATGCACCATAAATATAGTCAACTATTAAATAATAAATAAATAAACAGTAAGAGATTGAAACCATGCCTGGTGCCCAGGGTAGAGTATTTCATTTTGTCACTTGCAAAAGTAGTTTTTGGTATGCTAGAGGGCTGCAGGGGCCTTGCAGGCCTGCCCAGAGGCATGGAAAATGTGCCCTGTGAGGCCAGGAACACTGAACCTCTGTCAGCACACAAGTCAAGCCCTGCTGAAACAGGAGACAAAGCGGGGCTGTCTTGAATCCTTGTGTAGAAGGGAAAGGAAGGTGGAGGAGTTTCATTATTCTCTCTGAGAAATCAAGGCAGCAATATAAAACAATTGGGGATGTCAATATGTCCAATCCACATTCTGGTAGTGACAAACTTTCCCAAATGCTGCCTCAGTAAACATCCAGAAAGCAGCAGGAGATAGCAGCAGGCCTCCACATCTTTCAGCAGAGCTGTGGCGTGTGCTCCACATAATTTGAGGTTCACCCCTCCACAGACCCAGAGCTGCAAGTCTGAGCCAATGGGAAGAGCAGACTATGATGGAGAGCAACCCTAAAACAAGAGACAGAAGGGCTCCTCGTGGAATAGCGTGGGCTGCCAAGGAGAAGGAGAAGAAGTTTTAAGACCTCAGTCTGAAGGCAGTAGGCTGATCTTTCTCCATCCATCCTCACCAGTGCAATCCCAGGCAAGTGTCTTAAACTGTATAAGTGACAACTACTTCCTCTCCAAATGGACCCACATACATCCATACCCAAATATTTGTCAACCTCAGAGTTACTATATCAAATGAAATCATATGTATAAAAGACTTTGTAGAAAAATACAAAATGGTAATAAAGGGCCTCAAACATTACTCAGAAACCAAAGACAGGTGGAAAATCACTGGCCAAGTTTGAAATTAATGACAGTGTTTGAGGGACTTCATGTTTAAAGACACTTGTAACACTCTAGGCCAGGAGGGTAGAAAAACAGTGATGACTGGTTTCCAAAAGCATAAGCTGATCTGTGGTAAACATCCAGAAAACATCCATAAAAGTATGGTTCCTTATAATAAGAAATGAAAGGCCAGTCAGATAGCTCAGCAAATTAAAGTGCCTGCTTAGGCAGATACAGGGGCTGGGGGTTCCAATCCCTGTGCCATGCTAGGCCCACCCGCAGGGTGTGCTGAGACAGTGAATGAGACTAGGTATGGTGGCACTCACCTATAATCCTAGCACTTGGACACTGAAAATAGAAGGATCACTATGAGTCCAATCTGTGTAGTGAGACCCTGCAGACACTATACTAAACACAATAATTAATAATAATAATAATAGATGAAAACAACAGTAAAGCCATAAGAATAAATTTAATAAGAAATATGCAAAATATATTAAGAAACTTTTAACTTAAAATGACTTAAAGACACAAAAGAAGAACTTACACAACTGGAAAATCATACCATGTTCATGGATAAAGAAGATGGTAAAGCTGATTATAAGCTGAATGTATAAAATCACTAATAAATTTTGGAAGAAGGATGTAAAAGTTTAATTTAAAGTTTGTTTGGAACAATTTTGAAATAGAAACATACAAAAGATGACTAGCTCTACTACATGTTAAGGAATATTAGAAAATCGCATTACTTAAAACACACATTTCTGACATATGAATGGAAAATGAAACTTATAAATGGAATGCAAAATTCTAAAATAGACCCATATATCTATAAGAAATATTGAACATCAGGTCAGTGAGGAAAAGATGAATAGTTTAACAAGTGAAATTGAGACAAGTGAGTAGACATGTGGAAAAAAATAGGATCTTTCCCCCTGAGTCTTATACCAAAACAAATTATCAATGAATAAAAGATCTAAATGTAAAGAATAAAACTGTGAATGTGCTAGGAGCAAAAAGAAAAAACTATAAATTTTGGAGTTGGGAAGACTTTTGCAAGCATAGTACAAAACCAAGACACTAATAAAAAGACTGACACATTCAACTACATAAAAATGTAAAATTTGCCATGCAAATACAAACAATTCCAAAAGGAAGCCCGCAAATTTAGGATAACATTTTCTGCCTGTATACCAGAAAGAGCTAATTTTTTTAGTACACAAAAAGATTTTCTACAAACTAATAAAAGTACAAAAGACATAACCAATGAATTCACAGGAAAAGAAATATAAATGTTACTGTTTGAAAACACCTGCAGTCTCACAAGAAGAGAAACTCACATTCAAATTAAGAGCTATCATTTTTCACTTCTTAGTCAAGGCCCAGAAGTTTGTACTGCAGTATGTTGGCAAGGATGCAAAGACTCCGGTAGTAAGCCAAGAGATGAATGAATTGGACAACTTTCATTGATGGTCACTTGGGATCATGTTGTGAATTTTTTAAGCCATTCTTTGGCTCTACAATTCTATTTCCTTAACATTTTTTTCTTCACATATATTTTCACAGGTGAAAATGACATTTTTATGTTCATTAATTAAAGCATTAATACTTCTGACCATAAGTCCATAAGATAGGATTAAAAAAATAAATGCAGGGATAGATGTGGTATTTAAGAAAACAGAGCGATATCAATGCCCTGATTTAGAAGGACCTTCAAGATCACTTGTTAAATGGAAAAATATATGGGTAAATAACAGCAAGTTATATAAGTTATTCTTTGTTTTCAAAGATCCGTACAATTTTGCCCTCCTAGGTATTTTTCCAAAAGAACTGAAATTGTCACACCACAGCAATGTGTACCTTGTTTATATCAGCACAATTTGTCATAGCTAACTCTTGGAAACAACCCAAATGCCCATCAACTGAGGAATGGATGAAAAAGATATGGCATTTTTACACAATGGGATATTATTCATCTATTTAAAAAGATAAATTTGAGGCTTTTGTAAATAAACGGATGTGGCTAGAGACTATATTGGTAAGTGAAATAAATCAGATCCGCATGTGCAAACATCATATTATCTCGCTAGTGTAACCTGAAAGAGTAATGAAAATCTAAAAGCTACAAGAGACAGTGTGAAAGGGAAAGAAATTGTCCAATGAGGAAGAAAAATTGGAATCAGGAAAAGAACAAATGTAAGAAGGGAAAAAGTTAGTTTGAATAATTGTATTGTCAGTTTGTGTTGGTCTTTTGTTTTATGTATGTTAGGTCAGGGACTACAGGGTCTCACTACACAGATTGGACTGCATGACACAGCATGCCAGGGATCGAACCCCGGTCTGTGTATCTGTCTAAGCAGGTACTTTAATCTGCTGAGCTATTTGGCCAGCCCTCTGCTGCTCTTTTGAAAGGAGCAGTTATTGCTTATTTTTTTTTACCCATTCTTTTTTTTCTCTTTTGAATTTTTTATAACTTCTTCATTATTGTGTTTTATTGGGGACTTTTTTTAATGCATCTCACATGTTTATATGTGGTAATGTGAATGACTAATTTGAAGATAGCATTATGTAATACAGCAACCATTGTTGAATTCCTTCTACTTTGTTTAGTGAAATCTTGTGTCCTTTCTTTTATTATTATTATTATTTTTAATGTATTTGGTACAGGGTCTCACTATACAACTCAGACCCGTAGTGACCTTCCTGTCTCAACCTCCCCAGCACTGGAATTACAGGCATGCACCACCATGCCCAGTCTCAGTGGCCAGCTCAGTGTGCCCGAGGGTAGGGTCTTGTATCATTTCTAATGCTATTTTCTTTTCTTTACATCTCTATTTTATGTTCTTTTTTAAAAATTATCATGTTTGTCAAAAATGTCAATTAGGTTCATTGGATCCTTTTATGGTCATAATAAACCTTTAGACCCCAAAAATTCATACAATATACTTTTATTTACATATCCAGAAATGAAAGAGTACAAAGAAAATGTCTCTATCAATATGCAGTGTATTAATTATTGTCACTGTCCTACTAACCTGTTTTGAAACTGTCTCGTTGCAACTTCTTTCTCAATAAAAGTAACATTGAAAAAACAAAGAAAATGTGTTTGGTATGCCATTTTCAGTGAAACAAGGGGGCTAAGTAGGTAAGGAAGATTTTTTAAATAAAGAAAAGTTTTAAAAATAAGAGATAATGAAAACTCTAATGTTTACTGAAATTAATTAAAAATAATACAAATGGCAGCTCATCCCATGTTCATAGACTAAAAGACAATATTTTGCTACCCACAATGATCTACAGTATAATCCATATCAAAATCTCAATGGCTTTTTTTTACACAAATAGAATAGTGAATGCCCAAATTCATGGAAAAGCCTCAGGAACCCAGACTAACCGAATAATCTTGAGGGAAAAATGACCATGAGCACTCCTACCTCAAAATCTATTACAGTGTAATATTGGCATATAGACCAATGGAAGACTAGAGAGCATGTCTGGTCAAATGCTTTTTTATAGCGGGAGAAAGACACTCATTTCAACAAATAATGTTGGGTAAGCTGGATTCTCACATGCCCAGAAAAAGAAAAAATGAATTTCACTCTTACCTATTCCATGAACAAAATTAAAATGAACCACAGCCCTAAAGTATAAGAAGACATAGCAGAGAATTACATGAGAGTACATTTGGCATTTCTCAGACATGATACCAAAGAACATGCAAACAAGAGAAATGAATTGGACTGCATAAAAATGAGTAACTTTTACCTCAAAAGACACTACCCACAGAGGAAAAAGAGAACATAAAAAGTTGGGTAAAATATTTGCAAATCATAGACCTGATAAGAGACTAATTTCCCAAACATGTAAATAGGACCAACTATTAAATAAGAAGAATTAAAAATTGGCAAAGAAGTTGAGTACATACTTCCTGTTATGGATATTATTGAGATGTACTCCCCCAAAGTCTCATGAACTCACATGTTTAATTATTCTGAGGAATGACAGATACTGTTTCCAGCAGGAGCTATACCATTTTACATCCCCGCTAGCAATGTACAAGTATTCCACTTTCTCTGCACTTTTTCCAAGATTTGTTATTTTCTGTTTTTACATGTCTTATTAAGGTAGTAAGCACCATGAAGTGGTTTCCCATTCTGCATTAGCTTTGTATTTCTCTAGTGCTTAATGACATTGAGTACTTTTCATTTTCATTGGCCATTTATAAAGCATCTTTAAGGAAGTATCTGAGTTACTTTCTCACAGATGGAACAAAAGACCTACCACCCAAAGTTAGAGGGAGAAAGGTTATTTTTACCCCAGTTTGTAGAGGTTTAGTCCACAGATGGCTGGCTCCAAGGCAGAGCAGCATGGCAGTGGAGAAATGGTTCAAGGGCAGGGCAGGAAGGAGGCAGCCGAAGCAAGCAGCAGCCACCTGCTTTCCACCTTTTCCTCTATATTCCATCCAGGTTGGATCCACACACCAATAACCAATTCGTAAGCACACATCTTTAATCCCAGTATCATACCACCTAGACCCAACCATTTTCCTATGATTAAAACTTGAAGAAGACACAAATAAATGGAAAGATATCCTATGTTTGTGGATTGGAAGAATTAACATTGTTAAAAATGTGTATACTATCAAAGTTACACCCAGATTTGATGCAATCTCTATTAAATTTTTTGTCATACAAAGAGCAAAAAAAGTTAAAATTTGTATGGAACCATAAGAGCCTGAATAGCCACTGCAATATTAAGGAAAAAAACACATGTTGGAGGCATCACACATTCTGACTTCAAATTACCTTATAAAATTATAGTAGTCAAAACAGTATGATATCTACATAAAATCAGACACAGAAAGCCAGAGTATAATAAGCAGCTTAGATATAAACCTAAGCATACATAGTCAACTAATCTTTGACAAAGCCACATAATGGGAAAAGGACAATCTCTTCAAATCATAACACAAAAATAAACAAGTGGAACCACAGTAAACTAGAAAAGTTTGCCACGGAAAAAGTAAAATCAACAAAATGAAGTCTTTTCACTAGGCTATGGTTTTCTCAAATCATGTATCTGATAAAGGGTTAATATCTGAAATGTATAAGAACTTCAAATAACTCAATAGAAAAAAAAACTCAATATAAAACTTGGCAAATGATCTCAATAGATATTAATTACCAGGAAGCTGGAAATCAAAACAGCAAGGAGATATCACTTTATACCTGCTAAGATTGCTATTATCTAAGTAAGTGTTGGCAAGGGTTTAAAGAAAAAGGGAATAGTTGTACATTGTTGGCAGCAACATCATTGGTACAGTAATCATGAGAAACATTATGGGGAGGGTGCTCAAAATCTAAAACTAGAACTACCACATGGTCCAGCAGTCTTCCTATGGGTATATATCCAAAGGAAATGAAATCAGTTCCTCATACAGATATCTAGGCTGGATGTTTACCACAGCATTGTTCACTAAGATATGGAAACAAATGTATCTATCAATGGACAATAAAATTGTGGTATATCTATGCAGCGGACTATTATTCAGTCTTTTAAAAGGAAATATTATTGTTTAACACAAAATGAATGATTCAGGAGCTGGCCAGCCAGATAGCTCAGCAGACTAAAGCACCTGCTTAGGCAGAGTGCAGCAGCAGGGACTCATCTGGCTATTCATCAGTGCCACCCCCTGGGGCACACTGAGATGACAGTTGAGACTGGGCTTGGTGGCACAAGACTGTAATCTCCACATTTGGGAAGCTGAAAACAGGAGAATTACTAGGAATTCTGATTTACATAGTAAGACCCTGTAAGACCCGGTAGATCCTGTACTAAATACATTTTTAAAAAAGAATGAATCAGGAAAACATGCTGCTAAGAGAAATAATTTACACACTGACATTGTATAAGCTCATTTATATGCAGTTTTTTAAAGTTTAATACATAGAAATAGTACAGACACCTGAGGTACCTGGGCAATGGTGGGGAGGAAATGACACCCAGGGGCAAAACATGAAATTATGGAGGGTGCACCTACCTAGAGACCTTGAGTGCAGCATGAAGACTATGGCTAATATTTCCATGTGATGGAATTTTGCTGGGAGAGAAGATTTTACTGCACAAGAGAAACTGTGATGATGAGTATGTCCATGTGCTTGATTATAGCAACCATTTCGTTATGTACTTTTCTATCAAGACATCATTTTATATCTTAAATACATAAAACAAAAATTTAGGAAAATTAAAATAAAATGTTAAAACACTTCTGACTCTCAAACTTATATGTTCCGAGAAATAAGCAAGGTATTAAAAGGCATCATGTGATTCCACTTCCAGGAAGTACCTAGAGCAGTCAAATTCATAAAGACAGAAAGTAGAGCCATGAATGGGAAGGGCTGGGAGAAGGCACCGAGGATGAAGAGTTAGTTTCTAGTAGGCAGAATCACACTTTGAGAAGACAACAGTGTACTAGACAAAGATTTTAGTTGCACAACAAGCTAAGTGTATTTAAAGCCATTAAATTGTATACTTAACGTGGCTATCATGGTCAACTTTATATTATACGTGTTTTGTCACAATAAAAACAAAGAGAGAAATAAAATTTCATTAATATACAAAGAAGAGTAGGAGTCCTTGATGCTGTTTAATATCTATGTTGTCTCAGATGAGATATTTAATATTTCCAAGCCCCAAGTTCCTCATTATTCAAATGATAATAACAGCACTGCTCTTGATTGTTTTAAAGCATATATGGGGCTTAGTGTAGTGCCCACCACATCATGAGTGCTTGATTAGTCATAGTTCGTTATTTATTATCATCTCCAACAAACAGCTACCAAGAACCTACTATGCCAGTGTGCTATGCCACAGTGCTAGGATCACAGAAGTGAAGCGGAGGGATTCCTTCCTTGAAAGCCCTCATCACTTAGTAACTGTGACCTTGACCATTCCTGTCTTTAGTCAAGCCCTCACCTTAGGAGCAAGTACTAAAGCAATCAGAACAGAAATACCCTCAAGGAGACAACCAGGGGGCTGGCTGTGTGATCAATGGTAGAGCATTTGGCCGGCATGTGCGAGTCCTGGGGTTTCATCTCTGGGAGCAGCAGGAAAAGCAAGAAGAGGAAAGGGAAGAAGCGGAGGAAGGAAAGAAAGAGGAAAAGACTAAGGACAGGAGGCAAAGAAGGAGGAGAGACAGATGAGGATGAGGAATAGGAGGACAAAGAGATGAAGAATCACAGAGCAGTAAAAGGAAGAAAGAGGACAAGAAAAAGAAGTAGGGGAGGAAGAAGAACAATAGCGGCTGGGCTGAGGAGATGACTTGAAGGTCTAAATGCTTGCCTGGCAAGCACAAGGACCCAGGTTCAGTACCACATGCCATATGAGAACCTGTACTACACAAATAAAACATTCTTTAAAAAAAAAAAAAGCAGAAGCAGCAGCAACAACAGGAGACTCAATTATGCTGAAGTCTACACTGTTTTCTAATGATTAGACCAGTGTGAAGCTAGAATGTGAGATGGTGGTCTGAACAACTACTCCCAGGTATGTTGCAGAATAGAGCCAGGGGGCTTGACTATTTGCTCTCAGATGGCTCCATATGGCTCAGAGAGTCCAATACTGGAAGGTGAGGGCCAAGGACTGGGGCTGAGTGGCCTGCTGGGGAGAGACCCCAGGGTGGCAGCTTTTTAGACGCCTCTGCTTCATGACATCATCCACATTCCCCAGCAGGGACATATGTGTCCATATGTCATGTGTGGATTCTAATTCAAAATGACAGATACAATTTTCACATAGATGAATGAAGAGGAACCAAGGCCAGATTATCCCCAAATGATGGATAGAAAGGTAAAAAGGCCCAAAGGGAGACCACCTCTACCTTTCTCTGGATGAATACAAGTTCCAGGCTCCAGGATGTGTCAGTAAAGACCTGGAAGAAAGCCCCAAGATTACCTGTGAATCCAAAGAGAATACCCCTATCACAGACCCCAGACAGCTCAGTTACCTAGAGGGGTCTGAGAGTTTATTTTTAAGGAAATGGTAAACAGATTTCTTTCTTGGAAAGAAGGGCTGAGACTATACTGCACAGAAAGAGAAGGATGATAGTCCTCACTCTCCAGTCTTCAAACCCCATCTCTCCAGCTATTGTGACCAGACAGGGTAGAAGACAAGGAAGGGGAGGGAGATGCTCCCTGTATGTGCTTCCATAGGTTCTCAAGGAAAAGCCATCCTGGCTTCTCTTTGCTGGAGATCCTGATGTCTTTCCTAGATCAGAAAATGGCCATGTGGTTAAGAAAGGCCTCCCTGATAGTAACATTTGAGCAAAGATCTGAAGGTGGTGACTAAAGGACAAGCCAGGCAGCTGTCTAGGAAAGACAAAACCATACACAAGGCAAAGCAAAGCCAAACAACCAGAGGAAAAGCATTCCCAGGATATTTAAAGCATAACAAGGAGACTGTGTGATTGCAACACAGAAGTGGGGGGAGTTCTTGGACACAAGTCAGAGAGGTGAAGGGTACAATAATTTCATACCCTATAGGGTTTTGTGGATCATTTCAAGAATTTTGACTTCACTCAGTGATGTATGGGAAGTCACTCACAGGTAAGCAGATGTGTAAGATGGACTGACTTACAGATTCTAAAGGGGCCCATGGGTTGCTTGGCTGATAATGCACTCCAAGTAGGCAGCATGACCACCTGCTTTAGTTAGGTGTTGCATGTAGGCAGCATCCCAGGAAAGGGATGACGGTAGTTGGAATGAGGCTGGAACAGTAGAGATAGTGAGAAATGGGTGTATTTTGAAGACATAGCCAACAAGACTTTCTAACAAATATATGTGAGAAGTAAAAACAAAAAACCCAAGAGATGCTATAAATTATGCTAAGATTTTTGACCTGAGCTACTAGAATGATGGAGTTGTTATAACTGACATAGTCAATTAAGATTGAAGGAGCAGGTTTTATGGAGAACAAGAATTTACAACCAGACAAGTGAAATGTAACATGTCTCTCATATACCCACATGGAAATATCTCCTGGGCAAGTAGATAGACACACGTAGTGGGTAGGGAGAAGGTCAGGATAGACATGTTTAGAAGTCATCCATCCACAGGTCGTATTTAAAACCAGAGGCCCAAATGAATGACTCTGGACAAAGAAAAAAAGGTAGAGGATTGAGACCTGGAGGATCCAAAGCTCACAAGGCTGGTTGATGAAGAAAGATTGGTAGATATTCAAGAAGTTACCAATAGGGTAGGAAAAATACCAGGAAAAGTGGGATATCCCAAATGCCAGGTAAAGCAAGCATCTCAGGAAGAAGAGAATGAACAATGACATCAATTATTCATAGATCAAGACTCTCAAGGTGAAAACTGAAGTTGACCAATAGACTGAGCAACGGGAACGTCACTGATGACTATAAGAACAAGTGTGGGTGAGTGAGGCATGCATCCTCAGTGAGAGTTCAGAAGAATGGAAGTAAATAATGCAAGGAAATGTTCCTTATAAACGTATTCTAAGAATAAATAAAGGAGTAACAAGATTCAAATAGCTGCATTTTGTAAGCCTATATTGAAAGTCTAGAGAGGTCAGCAAACTAAGCGCCTTGGCCTACATCTGACCTGCTTGCTTCTATTAATAAAGTTTTACTGGAATTCATCATTCCCCATCACTTGTGCACTGGCTGTGCCTGCTTCCCAGGCACAATAACAGCCCCAAGTACTTGAAACTGAGAGGACATGGACCACAAAATGAAGTATTTATTGCCTGGCCCTTCACACACAAACTTTACTAACCTTGGTATAGGTAGTGTTCCTCAGCAGCTGCTACCATGCCAAGAAGAGAAACAATCAGACACCATGGGCCTCTCTTCCACCCCCAAGGAAGTCATCTTGCAAAACAATAAAAAATCAAATCTGTATCAGATGAACTTAAGTACCAATTTATAGCAAACACAGGGAACAGAAATCTTCTACAACACAATGGGGATGCAATCAGCAAAATTCAGAATGTAGAAAAATTACCATAAAGGTAAACATGTTTCAAAAACTTAAACTATAAGATCCGAAACAAAGTGGGGAAGGGACTCTACAGATTAAGACTTAAACCTTTAAGCCAAATATATTGTGTAAAACTTATTTGGATTCTGACTCAGACCAACTTCAGAAAAAAAAATTACATGAACACCAACTAGATATTTAGGGATATTAAGAAATTATTGTTAACTTGAGGGAGTATAATTGTTACATTTTTAATCCCTTATCTTAGAAATTGATGTTTAAATATTTACAGATGGAATATATGATAGTGGGATTTGCTTGAAAATAATTCAGTGAGACCCAGAGCGCAGGCTCGGTGAGTGAGGTAAGAAGACCAAGGGCCTCTGGATCCTGAATAGACCCAGAGTGCAGCCTGGTGCATAAGGTAAGAAGACCAAGGGCCTCTGGATCCTGAACAGACCCAGAGCACAGGCCCGGCACATGAGAGTGCAGGCCCAGCATGAAACCCTTCAGCAGAACTCCCTGCAAAGAGGCTAGAGACGGGGCTGGCGAGATGGCTCAGTGGTCTAAAGCACCTACTTGGAACAAGCTTAGCAAA
>NDGM011249872.1:7773-29424 GCA_002564305.1 Octomys mimax
CACTAGGAAGACAGTATGCAATGTGTTAATTATTGGAACTGTCCTATCAATTTGATTTGAAACAGTCTCATTGCTTTTTATTTCTCAACAAAATTATGGGGAAAAAAAAGAAATTTGAGAGAAAAAAAAATCTCATATAAAGAAGAAGACACAGAGAGGTTCTGAGGGGTCCCATCAGGACTCTGGCTTTCTGAAGTTCTCCTGGGTGCCCTTCTGCTAGGTGTTGGCTTTATCCTTACAGAGTCAACCCAATAATTAAACACCTCATTCTGTGACACTTCTCAGAAACAGGGACACTTACCCAGATGCCCCCGGTTGACTGACTACCTCTGGGGTCCCATCAGTCAAGTGTTGGGGCCCATGCCCATGACTAAACCCGTCACTGCTAAGAGAATCACTATAGTTGGATTAGACTTAATGGCTCTGCTCCTGGACAAGCAATAGATCTTCCGAGTTACCAGGGCTCAGTCAGAGCAGCAACCTGTGCAATATAAGGGAAGCAGACAAAAACAAGCAAGCAACTACCAATGTACATCTTAGGCCAAGGCATATAGGGGTGAAGTGGAGGCTGGGAGATAAGCAATTAGTGGAAGAGGGGCTGTCTGAACTGCAGCTGAGTAATGAGAAACAAGTGTTTAGGAAAAGCCCTGGGGGAAGGAAGGAGTCAGCTACAGAGATCAGTGAGGAACAGAGATTTGAGCCGAGCAAGATCAGCCTGTTCAGGACACAGACCACAGTTGACCTTTGCAAGTGAGAGAAGATGAGCGAAGGTGAATGCACAATGCTGCAAGAGCAGGGAACAGAGGCCAACCACACAGGGCCTTCAAGACCACAGACTAGAGGTGGGATTGTGCTGAAGCCTCAGGGAAGATCTTGAGTCAAGGGAGTGACCAGGTCTGAAATGTACCTTTGGCTGAGCATTTAGGGTCCTCCATGCTCTGGCTCCATAACTGCTTCTACATCACACCATTTATAATAGTAGTATGCTCATATCCTTGCACATACCTAGAATATATTTCTCTTCCATCCTGTGCATCCAACTCAACACTTCTCAAAAACTGTCCAAGAAATTACAGTCTTTCAATTATAGGCAACTGGTGAATCAGGAATCTCTTCAATGACTCAGTCAAACACCATGAATCTTTCCCCATATCCACAGAAATTCATTTTCCTATCGACAAACAATAACATCCTTTCATCTAGTTTTTCTCTTATGGTGCTTGCAAGTTTCTACCTCATTTATCGTTCTTTTTGCCTTCATCCTATCCTTACCATACGGCTTCAGCATAAAATAAAAATTTTTGTAAATCTTCATCTCTTACCTTCATCTCCATGTCATGTATCAAACATACTGCCTGACATGTCACTTGTTCAATAAATACTAAATTAATTCATAATATATTCACAAACAAACAAATGAACAGAGTGTTAGGTGGTTCTGGTCACTGGACCTGTGCAGAAATTGGGATGGTGGATAGAGGATGCATCATGTTAGGAATGAAGTCTCTAGAGAGACCTAACAAGGTAGCAACCGTTCTGTGCCACCTATGTGATGGTGTCTCTTTTGTCTTGTTTTGTTTTGTCTGGCGGAACTGGAGGTTGAACTCAGGCCCTTGTGCTTGCCAGGCAAGTACTTATTCTATTGAGCCATCTCCCCAGCCCCAAAGATTCTTTGCTTTTCTACTGTTTTGAAAAACACTACTGCCCACATCAGCAGAAAACAACAACAACAACAAAAACCCACCTCTATTTTTATTTGCCTGGATAGATCAAGTTAAAATAGAAGAAAAATAATCCAATTTAGTCGACAGATAAAAAAAGAAACTTTAATCCAACTGAGTCTTAACAAGTGCAATAGAATAACCATAAGAAATGCTGACAGAAGAAAAACACTCTGTGTGTGTGTGTGTGTGTGTGTGTGTGTGTGTTCCTGTGTTTTCTAAAATTTTCAGTGCCCTCTAATGAATCAGAGGCCATAATCTCTTCAAGCGCACACAAGATGCAGGAGGCTTTGCTTGAGCTGTTTTGGGTCACAGCCTCTTTGGCATTATTTAAAGATGGTGTCTTGTATACAAATGTGGATAACATCAGAAGTAACATCTATGATAAGAAACAAACAAGAACAGGGCACGCTGGTTAAAAATAATTCCACAGCTGAAGGTATCTGTGGACTGTAAACATGAGCCCTTCTGCTACGACTGTGCAGCAGAGCTGCTGCAGCTCATGCAAAGGTTAACACTGTGGTCCTTCACCACATTTCCTACGTGACATAAACTGAAATTGTGCCCTTCCTACTTAACAAAGGGGGGGGTCTTATTTCTTCCACCCAAATAAACAAGCAGATTGACATCACGAGGCTTCTTTTTGTTAGGCAGAATATTGAGCAAACAAATATTTATTCTAAGTTACTCAGCTGTGACACATAAGGGGATTCATGACATGCTATGTCTGGTGCCTGCCTAGCTTTTACGAGATAATTGCACCTAAAACAGCACATTAAATGGAGAAACCTGACTTTAAAATTTAAAAAACATGGAATGGGCAGAATTTAATCAGTCATGCCTACACAAAATTAAGGGAGATATAAATAAATGGGCCATAGGAAGGTGCAAAATTCAGAACTAATCAAACCATTATTAATTCAGGATCAGATTAAAGCCAATAGTGCCAGATGCATCAGATCCACTCTGCAGCATTATGCTCTCCCACTCCTTTTTGTTCTGCTGTTTCTCCTCCTCCTCGTTCCCCTCTGCTCTCACCCCTTGGGCACTCTCCTTGGTGGATAAACCTGCAGGAGAGTTAATTGTCACATGCATGGATTTAATCACATTGTCCATCACACGTGGGGGCCCTGCCTTCAGCGATCCATGACTAATTGTTGTGGTAATTTTTCAATCATTAACAGCAGCGCATATGCTGCAGACAAATCCCAAGGTGCCTACTAAACCCCAGTGACAAGCAGTCCACAAGCTCCAGAAGGGCTGCCACATGCCTCTCCCCAGCCCCCTACCCAATCCTATTAGCCATGCATCATCGTTAATATACATCTATCCCAGGGACATGGCAGGCGGCAGGGAGGTCGGAGGAGCCCGAGTGCACCGTATAACACTGCCTTGGTTTTTATTCAATCTTCAAAAAAGGAAAAAAGGGGAAAAGAAAGGAAATTAAAACTCCACATGGGACATGTAGCTGAGGGACTATTCTGAATTCCGCTTGTTTCTCCTTCATTTTCAGGCAGGCTTCTGAGCCAGGCAAGTGCCCTTTCTTTGCGTTTCAGCAGTATTAGCAATCTCCATGGCAACCACCAGTGCGCATCTGCTGCACCACACTGCAGCTTCCCAGGCTCAATTCTCAAGTTGCCCTGGTGTCAGACGGGGCACACCATGTGCACTGGTGGGACGAGACCTTGCCTTGGGGAATCCTCCAGCTGATTGAAGCCCAGCTCTAATCACCAAATAATGTGAGCGAACAAGATCAGACAGAATATGATCTGCCTGCACTAGGCAATAGGATTTCAGGAATGTTATTTATTTTTCATTATCCTTTTCTGACAGGTCTTTGTTGGTTAAAACCAAAGCACCACTAGAATAGCTATCTCACAAAAAGGATTAATTTTAAAATAGGTAGTACATTGTTGCAAGTAACCAATTTATTGAAAGCATACATCTCATACCCTTTCATTAAAGGAACTATGCAAGAGGAAATTAAAACTCCTGGGGTTTCCTTCTGGTTCTTTCTAAGTGAAAGGCCATCTGGGATATTAGCCTGAGTATGAAAAGGTAAGAGAAGGGTCCCTGGGTTTTTACTGAAATTCTGACTCTGCCTGTGGAGTCTTGGGAAATTCCCTCTTATCCCCAGTTTCCCCACAATCAAACTAAGATCTACTTATTTTAGGCACTTAGCATTGGATCGTTGAACAAGGCCTTGGCAAGACTTAATTAATATGTGCAATTCATTTTTACCTCCTTGAATGAAAGATCCTTGGTGCAGGCTCCACTCTTGTGAATTGAGGAGCCGAGCGCCCTCTACTGCTGCTTCTGAGTCATCTCTCTGGTGTCTGGAGGGCCTGGCTGGGATTCACTTACTGCTACCATGGGCCCTTAACCGCGGGCCTGTAGGTCTTTACTCTTCATGAAGAACAGGAAGAAAAGAGAGAGAGAAGGCAGACAACCAGGAATCACCCTGCAGGAAGCCAAGTGAAAGGTATCTGAGGCTATCCGTGGCCGACTGGAGAGGTCAGGGAAAATTCAGAAGATTTAGTTCTACACCCTGCACACTCTTTAAAGGGTGTCCACACATACTCTTCCAGGACACTACGGAGCAGTCTGTTTTCAAGAAAAGTCAAGTGGATATTTCTAAAACTATTGTGCTTTCCTTAGCACTGTTAACAATCATGGGACTATTTAGCTCCCAATTTGTTTCAGTTTAGTTAGAATAAACCCTGATCCATGTTCTATACAGAATTAGACCAAATAGGCTATTCAGAAAAAAAAAAAAAAAAACAACTTTTGAACTTATTTTTGTTTTCATAGTAAACAAGACACTGTACTCGTAACAAACTGAATGTTACTTTTATCTCTTCTCCATTCTGTAAGGGATGACAGGGAGCATTCAAGAAACTGCAAATTCAAGTTCAACTCACAGCTGAGCCAGGCAAGTGCCCTTTCTTTGCGTAGGGTGAAGAAATTCTACTTCTGCACTAAAAATTAACTCCTTTTGGAAGGGTATTAACAATGCTAACATTCTAAATAATATATCAAAGTCTAATACTGAACTCTTATTCTGCACTAGAACATTCCAAGCACTTTGGGCATCACTCTGTAATTGTCCCCAAGTCGGGACTTTTCTTTTTCTTCATTAATGGCTGTTAGTTAAAGAGTATGCCGCATGCATCCTACGTCTTTGGGTCATTTCCACTCCCACTCGTCCTACCACCCTCTCTTTTCCTCTGCTCTAATAGGCCCCTTCTGCTTTCATGTTGCCTTTACAGAAAGAGAGAGAACACATGACGTGTGATGTTCTGAGTCTAGATTACTTCCCTTAACACAATGATCTCTAGTTCCATCCATTTTCCTGGAGATACATGTTTTTAAAACTTTTGCAACTCTTCAAGCTCAGCATTAACTTTAGCCCCCATTTTTCTGGATTAAGAAGAATGAAACTTAAGAGAGTCAAATGTCTGGTGTCAGGTCACACAACTGACATACGACCAACTGTGAACCAAAGGCAGGCCACCTAGGTCCTTGGCCCACACAGTTATCTCCATGGAGAAGAGTCAAACTCCGAGGATCCCTGACCTAAAGAAGTGGACCGTGTCTTCCAGTTCCTTCAAAGGAAAAACAGCCAAGTTCCATTAAAGGAAAAACAGAAACTGGAAAAGCTCTGCTATTTCCTATTTCCCACTCCCAACCTGATCTTTTCAGCAACAAAGACCACACATTTTCCCATCATCTTCAATTTTCTCATGGGGCTGTTCTCATCAGTGTCCCTTAGAACTAAGTCAGCATCACTGACAGAAACATGACTCCAGCTAGCAACTGCAGTGCCAGCATAGAGAACGCCTATAAGATGGAATTTCAGGGCCAGGCAGGAGGTCTGCCTATGAGCTGCTCCAATGGCATCAACAGCCAGCAGCTGGGTCTGACATGCTGGGGACACAAACGGAAATTTGCTGGACACTGAGCAACTGTTGGGGGAAAAGGCCAAGAAAGGATCCAGTGCAGGGTGAAGCCTCTGTCCTCCCTACTCTGGGTCTCCTTGCCCACACTAGGCAGGGTCTGCAGCATGTGGGGGCTCCAGGATGGAAGGAGAAGCAGTCGCACTGTGAGCTGGTGGAGACACAGCAGGCTCAGGGCAGCAGCCTTCTTGTGGGCAATGGGTGGTGATGACCATGTGACAGAAAGCAAAAGGATACCAACTGGGCCACTGACCACGAACCTGCCCCTAATAGCCCCAGAGAAATGGTCACAGTGGGAGTGGCAATGGTTCAAGACGGGTGTCGGGTAGGGCCTTGGCGTAAAGGGCTCATGGCCATCTGGGTCCTTTTCCAAGATGGCAACAGGCTTGAAACAAACAGAACTCAGTAAACGGAGATCATCAAGAAAGCAGACTCCAATTTTACTGATCACACAATAGCTGCAAAGGAGCTCAGGGGATGCCAAGTTAGACACATACCTACATTTTACAGGTACGAATTCCAGACACAGAAATCCTTAAATTTCATCACTCTGATAGGCACAACTCCCACACATCACCCTATAAAGAGAGAGGAAATTATCTTTCCATTCTCATCTTTTCTATCATTTTCCCACAGAAGATCAGGAACTGACTGCAGCATCCCAGGCATCTGATTCCTGTAGAAAGTGTGAACAACTGGCCGACTGCTAGGAAATGAGCTGGACTACGAGCATCAAGGAATCTCTGCTCTAGACCACAGCCCAGGAAAAGGAGGACAGAGCACGCATCGTGCTCACAACGGCATCATCACACTTCAAGGATGGACCTCCTCAGCCGGGGGCCCAGTTCAGTGGCATCAGCGGCTGCCCAACAAGGGCAAGGTCCTGAGATCAGACTGCTAAAGGGTTCTGGTCAAAATGCACTTCACAAATAAGTATTCTTTGTATAATATTATAGATTCTCTTTCAGTAGGTTTCTGATTAAATACAAAACCCTGGTGAAAGGGAATTCAATTATTCCAATAAAATAACAATATTATTCCATCGTCACACAAATCCTCCTGTGATTTCCTTCTATGGCTCAGTTTTTTCTCTGTCAGCAGACAAGAGAAAAGGATTTCACTGGCATTGGCATGCTCTGTGATCTTAGGCCAACCCCGGTACTGCAGAGGTGCAGCTCTTTCAGCTTAGGAATATTATTTTCCTAAGTAATATAGTACACTGCAGTATGAGAAATGTCCCTTAGAAAATCATAAGCCCTGACCACTGATACAAAGGTTTCCACAACCCTGAAGGAGTTCAAAGAGTTCATGTGGATGTGCACAACACAAACCAGAGCTAGCAGGCTGAGGATATCACAAACTTTCTGCTGGGAACAGAGAAAACGTGTTGAGGTCCCACTCTGCTCTGACAGTGGTGGCTTCAGGTTTCTGCTCCTCTTCTCAGTCTGCCAATCAGGAAAATGGATAATAATATCATGCCCATACATGATACATTAATAGCTTTCTGAAGACGACCACATTACTAAGAAAGCAAATGCCTTTTTAAAAGGCTCATCATTCCCTTATGGTCACACTTTTAAGGCAATGGGCACCCACTGTCCTAACGTACATACCTAAAATCATAGAACCATAAAGTAACAAAGGCATAAGGTATCTTTTAAGTCCAATCCCAATCATTGTACTGGTGAGAAAGCACAGAGGTCCAGAGAAAAATAATAATAATAGTGAAATTGTAATTATCAAAATAGCATTTTCCAAAAAGCAATTATGTGTCAAAAACTATTTTACATTCATAATCATTCATTTTCTCAGCAACTCTAAGAAAAAACATTATACTAGCATCCCCATTTACCAGACAAGGAACTAAGGCAATAAGAAGGTGAAACAGCTTATCCAACTCTCTCCACAAGGCAAACATTGGAAGCCAGAAGTCTGAGTCCTCGTCTCCACATGAAACAAGTGACCAATCAGTACAGTTAAGTTCATACTATTAACTCATGTCAGTCTGTTTATGCCAGGGCTGCAACATCCCTTTGTCCAACACCTTCTCTGTGCTAGGTTCAAGATGGACCTAGAGGTCAATAAGAATCACTGGCCTTAAGACGAAAAGCACTCAAGGATTGTGAGCGCCTAAAGAAAGAAGCAGACAGGAAGTTCCACAGAGTATGGACACGACCCCCTGCAGAAAAGCACACCTGGACACTGGGCAGCAGCGGGCCTTACGCGCCAGCACAGCATACAGCAAGCCATCTACAGGGGCCTGGGCCCTCCCCTGGTAGCCCCTAGTTCCCTGGGAATACTTAACAGTCCCCAAAATAAAAGCATATGGCAATTTTTATTCTCCTTATAGTGTCAAGAGTAAATTTGGCCAGGAAAGGTGAAAAGACTTGCCAGAAGTTTCTAAAAAGGAGGGAGGAAGCTATTGGGAAAACTTAGTGTTTACATGAAGGATGCAGCAGGTGAACAAACTCACATTTTGAGGAATTGGCACAGGAAGAGGCTCTGCACAAACAAGTTGTCACCCATGCTATCCTCAAACTTGTGAGCTTTCTGCCTCAGCCTCGGGGGCAGCTTAAGTAGCCAGCACTGTATGTGGATACCACTGTGCCCACTTCTGAGGACTATTTTACTAACATCTCCTACCTGTCTTACTTCAGCATGTAAAGCTCCTTCACGAGCAAATATTAATTCACGAGCATGCAAGGCTGCCCGATGCTACGCTGTGAAACTACTTGGGTAATGACTCTAAATAACTCAGAAATGGAATGGCCTCAACTAGGGCTCCCAGTGCTTCACAACTAAGTGCTCAAGTGCAGTAACACCCTATTACTTATACAGACTGGCTGATAATGCATGACTGCCTGGAGAAAAGACTCATGTGGTCAAAAAGCTTAGACCACATAAGAAACATCTAAGCAAGCTAATACTTACAAGTGTAGGCTCTAACCAATAAATTCCAAGTATTCAACTCATACAAGAATCCATGACCAGTATCTCACTGTCTCTTTGTAAAACTTTCATCTGTATTCAACTTTTCAGGAAGACACCCTCTTTCTCCCAAAATAAGACCTAGCTAGAAAATAATCAACATTGGAAACACGAGATGAAAAATGCCAGCCCATCAGCCTGTCTATCCTGGCCTCACCCACCATCACTATTCCCCTGCAAGAGAACTGAGGGAAACTGCAGTACCTCTCACCACTCCTGCCATGAAGGTTGCAAGCTGTGCTGGGAAAGAAAAGAGGTCACTGCAAGGTGTCTGTGTGCTTAGGGCTCACAGAACCCAGAGAGGATCCAGGACCAATGGCTGATGCCAAGCGGCTCCATGCCCAAACCCTGTGCTTTTCCCCAGGGTGCTACCAAGTCCCTCTCCCAAAACCACCAGGGTGGGCTTCCAAGCGCAGATTCCCGTGCGCCACATGTGGTCTGGTGGAACCCCTGTGGAAACTGCATCCTGACCAAACTCCCCAGGTCCCAGAACAGCTACGCTAGGCCTGAGTCCCTGGGTAGCAGGCCTGAGAAAGCGCTCCCTCTGGTGAGTGCTTGCCCTGGTGCCCAATAGCAAGGTACACCTCAGCTGGGTGCATGCAAAAGTGAAAGACAGGCAGAGAAAGGACAAAACCCAAAGTTTGCCCTGAGGTGTGGAACACACCACTTGCCTATCTTTTACCAAACGTGTGTTGACTGTTTGCAGGACTAAGCTTCGGAGGAAGAGACAAAGACACAGCTCTCCTCTTTAAGGAGTTCAAATCTAGGGGTAGGGGAACAGGAAGGAAACTCAGCAGTCGCACAGGAAATGTAAACAGATGTTTCTCCTCTGACTGTTGGGAAAGTGGGGGACAGGAACGGAGTACGACAGGAGTGCACAGGTGAGGAGTAGATGGAACCTTTAAGGATGAGTGAGGAGGAGGGCCACTCGGGGAGTGGGCCAGGCCCTGCCATCCTGGAGAGGAGAGAGTGACAGGAGAGGAGCTATGTGTGACAAAGGTGGCTTTAGAAGTCTGTGAGTGCCAGCAAGGCAGTGTTCCCCTAGTCTCAATCACCTGGAGGCTGAGACAGAGGAAAGACTGAGCCCCAGAGTTCGAGGTCAGCCTGGGTAACACTGTCCCTCCAGGGGAAAAAACAATATATACGAGTGGATTTGATAAAAGGAAGTATATCCTGCAGAGTTACTAGCCATAGGGCTCTTGAGATGTATTACAAATAAGATTAAAATTTACGACTCTAAAATGAAGCATCATAAGTAGGGAGAGACAGATTAAGGCGCCTGCTCAGGCAGAGGCAGGGACCGGGAACCCAGCGTGCCATGCCGGCCCTGCCCCAGGGTGTGCTGAGATGGTAACTGAGACTGGGCGTGGTGGTGCACCTGCAATCCCCATGCTTGGGAGGCTGAAAACAGGAGGCTCACTAGAGTCCAATCTGCATAGTGAGCCCCGGTAGACCCTGTACTAAATACATAGATAAATAAGTAAAGAAATAAGGGGAGAATTAGGACATGAGTTAATTTTGTTTCTAAATGTGGCTATGAAAAGTTCCTTACAAGTTAAAAGTAAAAGTAAAGAGCTAGTGGTGCTTACCTTAAAGTTTCCAGTGATTGGACACTTTAGACCTCCAAGGAGAAATACAAGCTATCTCTTGGTGTTTGTCAAATGATTCCTGAAAACTGCAAAAGGCTATGGCTGGTTTTCCCTGAGCACTCAGACTGATGTGGCTGGAGAAGAGGATGCTGCAGGAGAATTAGACCTGGGCCCATTTTAAAAAATTTGTGGGAATAAAACACACAAATGGAAACACCAGGGGTGTTTTCAAAGCTATTGTGAGAACCCCACGTGGGTGGCAAGTGATTGGCAGGTGTCCAGACCAGGTCAACTTTAGGCGAATAGTAGCTGACATAAAACAAATGAAATATGCGTATGCCACAGCCAGCCACCCCACCAACGTTCAGAAGCCTTTCCTTTGCTGCTGCTTTTTTCAAATGGCAGAGGCTTAACTGTGATAGTCACTTGAGATGAAAATCACACCTTCAATCTGCAGCCTATCACAACTGCAAAAAACAAATGAAGTAGTGAAGATCTCTAGTTTTTCACTTTGCTTTTAAATAAACTGATTTGCACGACAGCTGGGTGCTGTGGTTTATATCTAGATATCACCTCAAAGCCTCACCTCCCCCTGGGGGGGGCTGTTGGGAGGTGGCTGAGTCGGGGTGCAGATAATGGGAAGGAACTCTGAGGATGGGGGGGACCAACAGGCTTCTAGCCTGAGTGTGGGGAGGCAGGGCCGAAAAGCTCACCGATGGCTGCTTCCAGCCCAGCATGCCAAGAACTATTTCTCCTCTGCCATGTTGTCCTGCCTTGGAACCAGCCAGCTGCTGGCCAAACATCTACAAACTGTGAGCCAAAATAAACTTTTCTTGTTCAACTTGCAGGTCTCAGGTACTTAGTCTCAGCAAGGAGAAAGCAGTGAGGACACTGGGATTCCAGCACAAGTGTCCAAGGGCATTCCATCAATCTTCTCCTTTTGAGAGGGCTAGACTTGACATTACTACCAAGAAACAATGCAGCCGCTGAATGCATAGTGTTCAGCCCTCTGCTAGTACCTCAGTTCAGCTGTCCCCAGCCCGCACAGGCCAGCAAGCGGGCATATCTCAGCTGACCCTGTAGGCGGCACAGTGCAGCCCGCAGGATGCCTCTGGCTGTGGGCTGGAGGACACTCAAGGAAAGATGGTCTCTTTCTAGAAAGATGACCACTTTGTTATCTTCAGCTTGCCAAAGCTGCATCATGTAAACACACGGGAAAGCCACAGCTCTCCATGAAACGGCATTATTTTATTTACTTTCTAGCTTGAGAAGAGCCATTGTTGTTGGGTCAGGAGTTGCTGAGCATTTTGAAAATTTCCTAGGATTATAAAAAGGTAAGAGATGCTCTTCATGCTGTTGATTGCATAATTCATAAAGCCCCAGCACCATAAAAGCCTATAAATGAAAGATGGTAATAGATATCCTATAGAATAAGAAAATAATAGGGGGCCTGGCCCTTAGCTCAGTTCTTCGGGGCCAGAGAGATGGCTCAGTAGAATAAGTGCTTGCTCGGCAAGCGCAAGAGCCCGAATTCAATCCCCAGTTCTAGAAAAGAAAAAAAAAAGAATAAGAAAATACTACACACTATAAAAGGATATTCTCATCAATGACAATTAAATAAGGACAGGTAAGGCATACAAAATCAAGGAGAGATAAAGCAACAAAGTGATGTAGTAGGTTTGCAAAGCCTGATCCCCTCGGGGTCTTCTTACCCATGGCAGCCCAAAGATGGAGGTAATGAGCCAGAAGGTAGCTCAGAATTCCCCACAGCTCCACCCAGACTGCCTTGGGGGAACTGAAGACACTGGGCTAAGAGCTGGTCAAGACCAAGCCTGGCCATGCAGAGGGTGCGGGTCCTGCGCTCAGGGGGAGCCGGAGTCCTGCACCTCAGCCTCAGTAGGGCGGCAGAAGAAGGAACTGTTCCTGTCCACCTAGAATGGAACCCGGGCCCTTCCAGGGCTAACTTCCCTTTGCATTCCCAGGAAACCTCACACAGCACATGGTGCCCTTAAAGGGTGCTGAACAAATGAATAAATGGATTAATAAATCACTCAATGCAAAAATGAACAGCAATCATTAAAACAATCACTAAACTACCAAGGGATGCATACAGCCTGGTTTACTGTCACACTTGTTTTCTTGTTTTTTGAGACAGGATCTTGCTACATAGCCCAAGCTGGTCTCAAACTCACAGGGATCCTCCTGCATCAGCCTCCCAAGTGATGGGATTACAGGCATATGCCACTGTGCCCAGTGTATAGCACCCTTCTGTGTAGAGATGAAGAAAAGCAACCAGATGTGCATGTTCAGGTCAGAGGCTGACTCCTGGCATGCTGCACAGGGCCTGGCATGAGTTCCCTGCACTAGCAAAACCATGTGCCTGAAGATATCGTGTCTGCAGAACAGCATAAAGACTTTCACATCCTTTCCTTTTCAAGACATCTTTTTCAAATTACTGTTAACGGAGGAAGGGAAAAGAGGAAATCAGTAATATAAACCAAAAGGAAAAGGAAAGGAATCTAGGGCAGAAACTGCTCTGAAGGAGCCCCACCACGCAGAGTCAGAGAGACAGCTCTCACTCACAGAAGCAGCAGAAAGACGGCAGTGCGGGCGGCCTCAGGTCAGCATGCTTGCAGAAAACCAATCTGCTGTAAGCAGCACACACTAAGTAACAAACCTCCACAAACGCTGCGATGCGCTTATGCCGCAGGCACGGGAAATGAAACCTGCAGATAATTTGTTATTAAAGTTTCATCACACTTACTATTGTTATCAATTTTTCCTGTAAAACCAACCCCCAAGTCCCAAGAAAGGAATTTCTATTAGTTTTTGTATAGTTGGTCAGAAAGTCAGCCCAATGCCATCACTGAGGGTAAACTCACACCAGGGCACAATGTTAAGTTTCAGGACCTTGGGGACAAAACAAGGTTCCTTGATGGGCCCTGGATCCATGAGATGTTCTGTGGCTAATAGATGAGCTTAGCAAGGTCATAAAACAGAAGATCAATATATAAAGATCAATCATATCACCATGTCCTACTAGTGAAAACCTGAAAATGAAAGTCACAGAAATTCACCAAAGAAAGAAACTCACAAAAAGAAATATTAGGAATAAATTTTCTAAGACTTGTACTCTGAAAACTATACAACACTGTGGAGAGAAATGGAGAATTGCATCAGAAGTGCCCCTGCTATCCATTTCTGTGAACCCCACATTCCTGGGACACAGCGCTGTTTGTACTCCCTGGCACTGTCCTGCTACAAGTGCAGGGCCAAGTAGCTATGATAGGCTACGCCACCCATGAGAACGAAATAGCTCCTAGTCAAGAAAAAGTAAGCCAGCCTCCGACATAAATGCCCCTAGTCAATATTATTAAGATGGCAATTTCCCCCAAAATGATCTAGAGCTAGTACATTTCTAATTTTTGATTTTTGATTTTTGTTACACAATGGACAAGCTGATTGTACAATTTGTTCTGACACACAAAGCAGTTAAAACAGCCATTAAAAAAAAAAAGAATAAAAATGAGAAGCATCCTATCCAATTTTTAAATATCCTATGAAGCTATAATAGACTGTCCACCAGGCATGGTAACACACAACTGTAATTCCTGCTCTTAGGAGGCTGAGGCAGGAGGATTACCAAGAGTTAGAGACCAGTGTGGGCTCCATAAAAAGTTCAAGGCTAGCCTGGACAAAAACCTAAATAAATAAACTGTCCGAAACACTGTACAGATGATTTTCAACAAGGTCACCATGCTTTCCCTGGAGAAGGAATAGTCTTGGCAACAAGTGGCCCAGGAACAAATGGACACACATCTAAAAAGCTGAGTTTAAACCTTTCCTCACACCAGACACAAAATGTAAAAGAAAATGGATTATGGATCATTATTAAAATTTAAATCACAATTGATTATACACCTAAATGTAAGAGATAAACTTTTAGAATAGCATAGGAGAAAAATGTGACTTGGGTTAGTAAGACTTCTGAGGCATACCACCACAAACAGGATGTATAAAAGAAAAGGTTAAAGAATTGAATTTCATCAAAATTTAAAACTATTATACCTCAACAGAGTTCACTGAGTAAATAAAAACGAGCTACAGGCTAGGAGAAAATGCTAAATTCCACCACTGACTTTGATTCAATTCTCGTCCACTTCTGTTGGACAACAGAATCATGGAAAGAATTATTAAGTTCATGAACCAAGATACCCCTGTACCTAATAATGATCTCATATCTAGAATATACATACAACTCATACACCTAAATAGTAACACAAACAAACCAATTAAAAGAGCAAAATATTTGAATAGACATTTCATAAGAGAAGATGAACAAATGGCTAACCAACACATGAAAATATGCTTAACGCTGTTCTTCATGAAGAAAATATAGACTATCCAAGTCACACACCCTGTGGAATGGGTAACATCAAGAAGTCAAAGTGTTGGTGAGTTGTGGAGAAACTCCAGCCTTCCCACTGGCTGGTGAAATGTCAAGCAGTGCAGTCGCTGTAGAAAACAGTGTGGCAGCTCCTCAAGAACTCGTCAGAAGTCCAACATACAACTCTGCCTTCTACTCCCGGGTCTCTACCCAAGAGGGCTGAAGCCAATGTCCACACAGAGACGTGCACACAAAAGTGCATAACAGCATTATTCATAACAGACCCAAACTGAAAGCGACCAAAATGCCTACCAACTGGTGAAAAGATAAACAAAAATATATGAAGTATTTAACAACAATAAACAATAACAAACTGCGGAGACAGGCTAAGAGGATGAACTGCAAAACAGCTGAATGAAAAAAATAAACACATGTAAATGATACCATTTGTGTAAGAAGTCTAGAAATGACAAATCCATAGACAGAAAGTACACTAGTGCTTTCTGGGCCTAGAGGCACGGGAGAAAAGAATCACTGGCTGCCAAGGGCAGGAGAAATTTAGGGGTCAATGACAAGGTAGTAAATATGCATTACAGTGATGGCTGTAAAACTCTGGGAAGTTATTAAATAATCCAGGAAATATTAATTCTACATTGTAGAAATTATTTTAATATCACCATCAAAAAATTTCAGTTCCAAGGGCCAGCCAGATAGCTCAGCAGACTAAAGCCCCTGCTTAGGCAGAGCATAGCAGCCAGGGTTCGATCCCTGGCGTGCTGTGCCAGCCCTGCCCGAGGCATACTGAGACTGTGATTGAGACTGGGTGTGGTGGTGCACGTCTGCATTCCCAGTGCTTGGGAGGTTAAAAACAGGAGAATCACTATGAATCTGATCTATGTAGTGAGACCCTGTAGACCCAGTAGACCCTGTACTAAATACATTTAAAAAAAAAAAAAATTAAGCTCCAAGGAGAAAAACTGGTCACAAATAAATGATCAGAAGTTAGGATATTTTCCTAATTCTCAACAAGAACACTGCCATCTATACAACAATGTTTGATATCTTAAAAGAAAAGGATTTTCACACAAAAAGTTATACTCTGATGAATTACTGTGCAGATGCCAGGACAGAGAGTGGCTTCCACACAAAGAAATGATGCACAACCATTCTCAGAAAGGCACTAACCATTCTCAGAAAGGCACTGCGGGGGAAGGTCCCTCGAAATGAGAGACACATGCGCAGTCCTGGCATGCTGTGAGGGGGAATGGCACTCTGTGATTCATCACCACGCCCTCCTACCTCTCCATGCTACAAAGCCTGGAAAGCTGAACGCCCCACCTCCTGGCCTTCTGACAAATGAGCTGCTCAGGAATCAGGCTCCTCTGATGAGCCACATCCCATGCAGACCTAGAGGCAATGGAGGCCATCCTTTGGTGGCTTTACCTCTCTGCTGCTCAGCATGGCAGAGACAGGGTTTTGCTGTGGCTGGCCGAGGGTGCAGGCACCAGGCTCATGGGCATCAAGAGACAGTGGCTGTGACCCATTCTGATCCTCATCCTGAGGCCACAGTAGACAGTTCTTGAAGTGAGCAGTGATGGGATGACCTCCTGACTTCTTCTAGTCCTCCAGAGGCCCAGAAGAGGAAGCAGTGGCCAGCAGGTTGGGCAGCTCCGGCTCTGAGGCGCACCTAAATACCAAGTCCTAGAGCCCTTCCCATTATTTGAAAGGCAGCTAAGCTACGTTTTAAGCCCCTTTTCTACCTAAAATAGCCAGGGCAATGTGTTCCAACTGAATAGAATATATACAGGAGGACCCAAGAAACAAGATAACCCACAGGGAAGAGCAATGAAGGGACTTCTAGGAGTACAGCAAAGAGAGACACCAAGAGAACAGACAGCACCTGAGTGGGATGCAGAGATAAACCTGATCAGACAGGAGCAGGTCAGAAGGCTCCAGGGAGACATTTCGAAAAGTATCAAAGGGATAGAATGATGTACAGGAATGTATTGAGGGTATGATCAGACAATTTGAAGTTAGTGAAAAGCTTACAGGGAGCAAAGCAAACAAGAGCAAAAAGAACACAGGGAAGAAGAGATGGCATTTATTAGACACTTTACCTTGGACAGCATTCAGTTAAGACCACCTCACACAGGGACTAATCCTTCCTGAATTACCCTACGGAAGTTAGAAGGATGAAAAGGAGCTGCTGAGGCTTGGGGATGTTAAGGGAGCGGGGAATGGCTCACTCTTCAGATTTCATAGTGCACGTTCAAAGAGGAATATTTGAAATGGGAGAGAAACCAAGAAGAGGCAACAGGAGCATGTCACTTACAGTGATTTGGAGCAGTACCCAGGAGAGCTGAAAACAGTGGCCACTAGGCAAGGGGGATGGCAAGACAAGATGGAGAAGTCTGCAAGGGTGCTGAGGCTGCTGCTAAGCCTCTCCCAACTACTGGACCCTTTAGAGGTAACTGAACTTGAATGAAAGGAAAAATGCCTTCCGGAAATAAGGCAGTGCATGAGTCCTCTGGACCACTCTGAGGCCAGGATGCACAGGCCCAGCCGTGCTCTGGCTCTGGGAACACCAGCACTGCACACAGACCTGGGCTTCCCCTCCTTGCAGCAGCCAGGACAGTGGCCAGATCAAGGAAAGCCAGGAGGGCAGTGGGGAAAGCAGCTCCAGAAAACCGGGTGGCCACCATCAGCAAGCCCAACTACTCGGGAGGCTGAGGCAGGAAGATCTCAAAGGCTAGCCTGGGAACTTACCAAGACCTGACTCAAAATAAAGTAGTAAGAAGGGTTGGGTTGTAGCTCAGACTTCCCTGGGCTCCATCTCCAGCACCACCAGTCAAACAAAATGAAGTCTGTGACCCAATCCAAGAAAATCAGATGTAAAAACAGCATGCTAGCATACCAGAAGGGGGGGGGGTCAAGGGAAAAATCATAAATTGGTTTTCAGAGAAAAACTATCTGAAATGCGTGTAAGGCAATTACTAACAACTGTCTCTTTTTAAAGGAGTTGTGAAAATACCAACATTCTGAGCTAAAGGTTAGGCTGCCTGAAGTATCCAAGAGTCACCGCTTCCAGAAATAGATGAAACTAATTTGTTTCTTCAAGGAAGTACTGTAGGTCGAAGAGTCAGGGCCCTCGGCTGCTTGCAGAGGAATCCTAGCTCCCTCCACGCTGTTCACGGCCGCGTGTCAGCAGTTCTGCTAAACATTGTGGGTGATGCTCCAACGCTAAAATTCTACAAAGCAACACATCATGTGGAAACAGACTGAATCTAGTCAAATTAATATATTTCTCATTTTAATTTTTAATCGAATGCATCTGCGAGAACAAAAGGAGAACAGAAACTCCTATGACCACGTGCATGTTAAAACTTATCTGCAGAATGGCACCCTTTATACGGGCCAGGCCCCTTTTGCCAAGACAGATAAATCTGTGCTTGCCTGAGAAAATTTCATTCTGCCTGCAATCAAATTGCTACCAGCATGTTTTGTGAACACTATAAATCTGCCCATGTTGATTCCCAAAATGAAAAATATCAAGGGAAATAAATAATCCTTTACTCCCTGCCATTCTCTGGAATAAGAAACAACAGATATTTTGGGGAGAAAAGAAACAGTAAAAATGTCCTCACTTAGCAGGCAGTGACAACCTGAATAGTGGCCATGTGCATTGGTAGATTACGTCACTGTCCAGGCCAATGGATCTGAGCTTTACATGCAATATCAGGTTCTGATCCCCACTCTTGATAATGCATGGTCATTAGCTGTTACGAGGACACACTGCCTGCTGTTCTCTCCATTGGTGAGTTAATGTTCTCGTTTAGACTACAGAGACCCTTGGTATGGCTGGTGATGAAGCTGCAGAGTACCACCTTGGACCACAGCCCTGGGTGGAAAGGCCGACTCTGACAGGACTCCTTGTAGCCCCACCCTGGCATGGCCTCAGGTGTGGTAGACACAGGACAGCCAGTTCCTGCCCAAACCCATTTCCAGCCAGCCACAGCAGGCAGCATCCAAAATGGTTACAAAAGACAAAAGCTAGACAGATCCTAGGAGCGGAAGATATTCTGGCCAATCAAAACCCAGAGGAAGGAGCCAGAGGACCCAGACACACAAACAGACAGACACACAACCTGGGCCCAGAAGCTGGTTGGGCTGCCCAGGGGTGAGCAGTGCAGAGCAGCCACGGCAGCAGGGGAGCCAGGTGAGATGGCACATACCCACTACCTCCACCTCCGGCAGAGGCTCTGAATGCCCCAAAGAAACCACTCAGCTTCCGGAGGCTTTCGGACAAGCACAGCACAGTCTGAAGGACTGATGTGGGCATCAGGTAGGAAACATTTCCAAACATAAGGGGTGACTTTGAAGCTTTTAGAAATTAGGATGCTCTTCTCCTGCTGGGTGGTGCTCTGATCATTCAGCTGTACCCCTCGAGTTTTAGCCTTGGTGAAAGCATCAGTTCATGACTTCTTGGTTATTCATTGATTCATGGACCTCCTCCCCCTAAAAAACGTGTTTATTCCCATCTCTACAATTCAACAATTCAAAACATGATTCTTTTTCTGGCCATTACATATTAAGGAAACCTAGGAACAAGATGTCCCAGGGAGTTAAAGAATAAATAATACTTGAGCCTGCAGTCAGGGAGTTCCACTCTAGAAAGTTAAAAAGAATCCGCAAATAATCTAATCAAAAGGTAAAAATATAGCCTGTGTTGCAGGACAATGATCTGCCCAATGAACTGTTTCAGTGGATCTGGTATGTACAGGGCACTGGGCTAGGCATGAAAGATAAGGCTTGCCAGCCCTTACCTCCACACAGGGACAGTTTAGCAGAGAATGTGGAGAAAAGCGAGGATAGAGCCTCTTGTCCTACTGAGCAGACGCAGGGCAAGCAGAGGCCAGGTTCTCCGTGGCACTGCCACGTAGGCACACACTTCTGGTAGGGGTCAGTAGGGGCAGGTGAGGACCTGTCCCTGAGACAAGAACACATACAATGGCCAGGAGACAGAGGGCATGCGCTGTGTGTGCCTGGACGCTCAAGCATCAGCCAACCTGCTGCTCTGCACACACAGAGGAAGGGCACAGGCGTCTAGCGGGGAGGATCCAGAGCCCTTAGAATATCCCAACCAGAAGCTATACCCACTAGCATGGAAGACACTTCCAATAGGTGGGCTCATTCCACCTCCCTGTCTCAGCTTTTGCACTTTGTAGCAAATCTACATGGAGGGGAGGGCAGATGGGAATGGGAACAGGCAAGAAGAGGAATAGGGACAAGGATCATCCTATCCTCTTCGCTGGTCCTTCTGGAGCCAGAGAAATGCCCCAG
Source organism: Octomys mimax (assembly GCA_002564305.1). Lineage (NCBI taxonomy): Eukaryota > Metazoa > Chordata > Mammalia > Rodentia > Octodontidae > Octomys > Octomys mimax. The sequence goes on from NDGM011249872.1 coordinate 27,755, forward strand.
GCAGGGGTGGGGTGATTTCCCCCAGACCTCTTTCAGTCCTGCCTGGCCTCAGCCCTGCCCATCTGTGTGCTAAGCAGTCTGGCCAGGCCCCTTCATCAGCAGACCCTTTCCTGAACCTGTACTGCCTAACACTGCTAAGCCCTTCAAATGATCTGTGAACAGAGATCAAGGACAAAAGCATCCATTTACATGGACTCTGCTGTAGCTCAAGGACCAAGGACAACTCAGAGCATGGCAGGTGTACAATCAATACCTGTTGAATGCACACATCCTGATGCTGAGGCACCTGGAAACGCAGCCTATGAACAGTCTTAGACACCATCTCTAATTCTGTTTGCTTTTCTAGCTGAGAAATGGAGCCTGGTGATATCAAAGGATTCCTCTAGGGTCACACAGGCAGGCAGGGAGTTTATCAATTAGTTGAAAATTTAATTACTGTCCAGGTCTCCTGGACATACAGCTGCACACACTTCTTTGCAACTGTCCCATGACCCCTCTGGGTGTTTTGTTTATTTGGTTGCTTGTTTTGTTTTGTTTTGCATTTTCAATGTCATTTAATTAAAAGCAATGAAATTAGAAAGCAGAAGTTTATAGATCTCCAAAGAATTTTATTCTAAAAATGTTTAGAACCTCCATGACATAGAATATTAGGGTAATAAAAACAAAGTGGGGGGAGGATGAGGGAAACAACCTGATTTCAGGTCAAAGAAATGAAAGTTATCCTCCCTGCGCTTTTACAGCACTGCTGCCTAGAATTTCTGAGATTACCTCCATTACTCTGCTCTGAAATTGCTCGGTAAATTGCATCAAACATTGCCCGACTGACACACTCACAGCCTAGCTTTACCTGCTGGCTCCCTGGAGACCAAGACATCCCCAAGCTTCCAACAGCTTCCCTTGGCACAAAAAGTGTATATACTTTGAAAGGCAATAAACGGAGGTTTGTGTCATCTTTGGAGTGGCTTTTCGGGATCTTCTGCAAAGATTTTAAAAATAAAAGGCTGCTTGGTAACCACCTGCAGGGTAAGAAACAAATAATAAATAAGCAATAACCAAGGCAAGTTTTCATTGAAGATCAGAAATGGGACACTCCTCACCATGGCACTAGTGCTCAAACCAAGCTGGCCCGATTCCCGACCGTGCCATTACTGTGAGACCTGCCGGGGCCCAGCGAATGACTAGCACGGTCCTTTGCTGCACTTACTCCCCAGTGCTGCTAAATCCTTCCACTGATCCAGGAACACAAGCTAGAGGGCAGGAGTGGGCCTCTGCATACCCCCTGCTGACCCCAAGGACCATGGTCCTTAAGGTCTGCTGCTGAGACACAGCACCAACACTCACAGGAGGCCAGGTTCTTTCTGCCTCTTTGTCATGGCTGTATCTAGGTGTCCACCCAAAGCCTCATGCAGTCCTGGGGTGGCTTCTGGAGCTTGTGATTGGTTATTGTGGATGTGGGTGTAGCACTTGCCCTGGGGCGGGTACTCTGCATTACAACATAAGGAGGGGAGACAGGCTAGCTGGCTGCCTGAGCCACTGCCTCTGCTTTTGCTTGCTCTCTGCTCTTTGCCACCACCATGAAAGGCTGCTCTCTGCCATGTGTCATTTGTCTTGGAGCCAGCTGAGTATGGACTGAAACCTCCACTGACTGTGAGCTAAATAAACCTTTCCTT
>NDGM011249879.1:0-10247 GCA_002564305.1 Octomys mimax
TAGTAGGACAGTTACAATAATTAATAAATTGCATATTGTTGTCTTCATAGTAGTTATTCAGAGTATAATATGCAAACATGATATCTTTTCTAAACAATATTTGTACAAGTCTTTCTTCTCATTGAACAAAGAAAAAGTAGCTGTATATGTATCCTAACTAAAGGAGCTGAATATTTCACTGGAGGAAACTTTAGAACAAATAGTGTTGTGAATACTGGCTTTTCCTGTGTTGAAGACTGAACCTAGACATACAGCTCTCATTATGCAAAATAAGAGAAAAATCTACCCATTAAACTTCTTCATTTTTCTTTTTGGTACGAGGCATCAAACTCAAGATTTTGAGTTTGCCAGTATGCATTCATGCTCCTAAAATATCTATACATTAGAACATAAACATCATTTCTGCTGGAAAACAAAATAGACAAAAGTCTTGAATAGACTGGTTTAAGCAAATATTTTTTGAACAGAAATCCAATTGCACAGAAAGAGTGCCATAAATCAACAAATAGGATCTCATCAAACTAAAAATCTTCCAGACGAAAAGGCAAACAGAAACATAGTGAGGCAATAATTCACAGAATTCAAAAAGTACTAGCTCCCCCTCAGACAAAGGACTAACAAGTAAATATAAAATACTCAGAAAGTGAGACCCCTCAAATTTAAAGAACCAGTTATAAATTAAGCATTTCAAATGGACACATCGAATAAAGTGAAAATGATAAATGAATGTATGAAAAGGTTTCAGTATCACTAGTCATTTAATAAATGCAAATTAAAACAATATTCAGGTGATTTCTCATTCCAGCAAGAATGTCCATTATCAAGAAATCAAGCAATAAAAACTGATGGTATGGCTATGTGGAAAGAAGAACTCTTTTTCAGTATTAGGAATATAAGCAAGTACAATCACTATGAAAACCAGTATGGAGATTATTCAAAAATTAAAATAATTAATTTCCTGCTGGACAGATGGCTCAGCTGATTAAAGTGCCGGCATAGGCATAACCAAGGACTGGGGTTTGATCCCTGGTATGCAGGGCCAACCCCACAGTCAGGGCATGCTGTGAAGGCGATTGACACTGGGCACGGTGGCATGTGCCTGTAATCCCAGTGCTTAAGATGAGAGGCTAAAAACAAGAGGATCACTACAACTCCAATGTGTAGTAGTAAGAACCTGTAGATCCTATACTAAATACATGATAAATAAATAAATAAAATTATTAATTTCATTCAATACATGTTATTCTCATTTAGGAATCTATTCAAGGTGTTAAAGATACCGTTTCACAGAGATATATGGATATCCACTTTAACAGTCGTATAGCACATAATAGTTTAATTATAGAATTAACCTATATGCCCATCATTAGATGAATGGCTAAGTAAATGTTGGGTTTTGTACACAGTGGCACACTATTGGGCCATAAATAAAGATGACCTTGAGCCACTTGTGGAAAACTGGATGCATCTTAGGGCCATAGTATTAAGTAAAGTAAATTTTACAGCAAGTTTAAACATTATATGCTTTCTCTTGTATTAGAAACTCTTGTATTAGAAACTTATATTAGAAACAAAAATAAAGTACAATATAAATGACAGATAATAGGAAAAAGAGAGTGAAAAACATAGGCATTGTCTAGCATGGACAAAGTTTCTGAAAGTGTACTTTAAATTAGTATAATTTTCTTAGATGTTTTGCATGCTTTTGCCTATTCCTCTGGTTATTAACTTATATTTACAACAATTCACTTTATGATAAATTTTAAAATAAATCTGATACTACAATAATATGTAGCTGTATACTATTAGTACAATTCTACTTTTATTTTTTCTTGTGTTTAAATTTTAATTACATTAAATAGTATGGTCAATCACTCAGCATCTGAACATTATATATTATGATTGTAAAGAGTTATTTTTTAAACTGGCATGGTTTATTCATTATAATTATTTTCCATTTGCCTATGTGTGAGTGTGTGTGTGTTTGCATGGTGAGAGAATTCAAACATACAGCATTTTCTTGACTTTTTCATGGTCTCCTGAGTTTAGAGATAAATTCATATTCCTTTCCCAGTTTTTGTTTGTTTGTTTGTTTTGGTGGAACTGGGGATTGAATTCAGGCCCTTGCACTTGCCATGGAAGCACTTATTCTACTGAGCCATCTCCCTGGCCACTCCTTTCCCAGTTTTGGAAATAACTATTACATTCATTTCTTCTCTTCAACCTAAGTTATAACACATAAGAAGAAACTGTTTTAAAAGAAACAGAGAAGGAACAGTTTTTATTATTTGCTTACATTTTATGTTTCCTAATCAATAATTTTTTGTGCTCTCAAAAACAATTTATAAAGTAATTGCTTTCTCTCAAACTTAAATGTATAGAGAAATATTTGTTTACTAAATATATAGAAACACTCATTGCAAACTGTATACCCTGTTAGAGTAAACTAGAATTTAGGGCAGTAAATGTAGATAGCATGAATTGGGGAACTATTCATTCAGTAACTCACTGACACAATTTTACTAATTTGGTCTGTCTGTCTGTCTGTCTGTCAGTCTGTCTGTCTGTGTTTCTGTCTGTCTGTCTGTCTGTCTCTCTCTGACACACACACATGTATACACACACACACACACATTCAAAATTACAGTATAAAATAATGACGTCCTACAATCTGAACTTATAGAACTGTTGTAGACCAATCCTCTTCCTCCTAGATATGCATTAACTAAATTTAGTGCTCAAAATTCTCTTGTTCATGTTTGCACTTCTTAAATTTTGATTTGTAGTAAGACAGATAAAAGTGATAATTTGAAAGTTTTATGGATCATTTATAATCCTGAAGGTAGATGACAGAAGTAGATGGTTCTGTAATTTGCAAAGGGCATTTCAGCAAAACCCATTTCATAATTTATAATGTTACAGTTTTGGCCAAAAAGGAAATATATATATATATATATATATATATATATATATAGTAGAAGGCAATAAAATTCTCCCTGTCTGAAATATTGGCCTTAGACACCTACCAAGTAATGTGTTTATAAAAAAAAAATAAAGTAGATCACCTGGAATTAGGACAAAGCAGACATGAAAATCAGAATTAAAGAGATGTTGGAGAAATTGTCCACGAAAATCAGAATTAAAGAGATGTTGGAGAAATTGTCCACCATTCACAGAAAAGAATAAGAGTTTAGAAGCTCACTGGGAAATGGAGGCTCCTTTCCATATGTGTATGCTGAGTGCCATGGGCTGGAAAGCCCAGTGAAAATCTATGGATTTGTCCAACAGCCTAGGCCCCAAGGAAGTCTTGGGTTGTTGTGAGTTGCAAACACTGCGCAGTATTTTCTTTCAAGGTGACTCCTTGAAATTCATGCACAGCAGCTGATGAGGGAGTAGAATGTGCTATCCATCATGATCCAGGAGAGTGCATTTAGGGTGCCGTTTCATGAAGGGTTTTTTTGAGTGTGGCACATGAAACACTTAGGGACCAACTTGAAACGTTGCCTTAGTAGTCTATATCCAGCATAGATCTGAGGTCTGATTGCCTTAAAAATTTAGAAAAATGAGATTGAATCACTTTAACTTTGAAAATTGCCACAGCCTTGAAAGAACAGGGGGACATCTGGAAAAGGCGCACCTCACAAAAACTAGGCCATAAAGGTAAGTAGAGAAACAGTGAAATTCTAGATTCCAAAACTGAATCCTAGAAATAATACACTAATTCAAAAATAAAGATAATTATTTTTCTTTTTTGTATTTTTGTACTCTTTTCTTCTTTCTGCTTTAGTAGTATATACCAAGTTAAAAAAATCTAGCTCTCTGTCTGTCTCTCTGTCTCTGTCTCTGTCTCTCTCTTTTTCCTCTCTTTTTTCATCATTTATCTTCCTTTCTACTTTATTTATTTACTATAGATTTTTATTCAATATATTTTCTTTTTCTCATTTTTTATCTCCAATTTTTATTTTATTTGTATTAACTTTGTCTAATTCTATAGTTTAGTGGGATAGTTTTACTCACTATTGATCTTCTTTTGGTTAAGTTTTGTAATGGAAAAGCTTTGCTGCTAGTATGCAGATCTTTCTTAGTATGTAGTTTTTAGTCTACTTCTATAAACTAAAATTTCAACATTTATCTAAGTCTCTGCATCTTTACTAGTGTAACAAACAAATTTTTCAATCTTTAAATAGTTAACTGCAAGCAATTGTCAATGAAATCTTTTGTATTGCTAGTGAAGATATAATGGTCCTATTTAGCAGATGTTTTCATATGTTAATAATTTAACAATTGTAGGATTATTGCAATAATCATGTATTTGTTGCTATTAGTGTTTTCTCTGTATTCCAATATAAGGATTACACGTGTCAGTAAAAGTCCTCTAGTATATTTCCAGAGAGATAGGTGATCATCTAGATATACTGCATCTTCCCCGCCCTACTTAATGGAGAGGGTTATATCCAGGACAGTAACAAAAGTATAGCTACTTACATTCATGATGCATCACTCAAAAGTAGATAATACCTAGAAAGATCTCCACACTAGCAACAATGTCTTTCCATTACAAGTAATACATATCTCAGAAAAAATAATGAAACAAACAAAAAACAATATATAATACAATGGAAATATATATCTAGGCAACAAAATTCCTCTGAAAACACCTAAGTAACAAAAATCAATCTATTAGGTATTCATATATATATATATATATATATATAGCCAATATGTTCAAAAGAATAACAGAAAAAATTATATAAATAGAAAAATGTCATCCATAGAAGGCTTGCAAATTTATATTTAAACAGATACAGAATGAAACATAGAAAATGATCAGGGAGATTGCAGAAGACACTCAAACATCAAGCTGAATTTAACAAAATGGTAGAAAATATGAATGAAGAGATTAGCAAACTATTGAAAGCATTAAATGATTGGCAAAAATCCAGCATATTAAATATTCTGTTTAAACAGTAACAGAACTGATTTCATGACAATGTGTCAGAATTGGATATCAGAATTCTCATAAGAGACCAACTGTACGGAGATACCTAAAAAGTAGTAGAACATGAAAAAGGGATCCATCAGATGATAAATGATCCAAAAAACAATCATCTAAGACTAATTAGGATAGCTAAATAATCAAAATAATTTTATTGGCATAAAATCCTGCTCATAGGGACCTGGGAGAGTAGAATAATCACTTGCCTGGCTACTGTACGGTCCTGAGTTCAATCCCTGATACTGAAAACAAAAATTCTGCTCATATATGATAGCAGAGAACTTTACAAGTACAGGTAGATACACATAAGTGAGGTGTTCAAACCCAACATAACTGTAAAATAGTCTCTCCAATACACAATGCAGTTAAAATCATAGAAACTACACATGGTAACAAAATCTCAAAAGATGTTAAAGAAAAACAATAACTTTAAAGGTAAACTTACCTAAATCACAGCAGATTTCTCAACACAAACTTTAAGGTTAAGAGACTCTGGAATTTATTGATACATATAAAAGAAAAAAAATTCCAACACTGACAAAACTATCTTTCATGGGGCTGAGGAGATGGCTCAGTAGAATAAGCACTTCCCTGGAAAGTGTAAGGGCCTGAGTTCAACTCCTGGTTCCGCAAAAATATATCTATATCTATATCTATATCTATATCTATATATCTTTCACAATTGCATATTTATATATCTTTCAAATATGTATATATACCACAATTAATAAGGAAATAAGTTATTTCATTGACAAAGGACTCCTCAAAAATTTAATTAGCACAAAACCTTCACTACAGAAAACTGTCAGTGATATCCTAGAATGAGACAATGACTCCAAGAATGCTAAAATGTTAAGTAAAATGGATAGACCAGTTAGCATGAGGAGTTACTAGAAGAAGAAAAGAAGAAAGCATAAGGAAAATCATGTATTGAGAAGAAAATATCAATAGCAGTATGTCATAACTCTCAAGTGCATTGTGTTAATTCTCCAAAGAAAGGCAAAAGGGCTGAATAGATCATGAAACAAACACAGCAATATGCAATATAGAAGAAATAAATTTAATTCATACAGTAATTCATACATGAAAATTAAAAGAATGGAAAATATATTTTATACAGTGGGAGCTCGGACACAAGTAGCAGTAACCATGCTAAATTCAGACAAAGTGATTTGCAAACCATAACATACTCAACGACATATACAAGGACAATACAAATTGATTAAGGGAATAGTTCAACAGGAATATATAACAATTATGCACATATATACAATAAACACAACAAAAACACTTTCACAAAATAAATCATTCTTGGATATAAAAATACAGATAAACATAAACACAATTTAAATGGGAAAATTCAATACCTCATTGTGACAAAAAAACAGATACACTAGGAAAAAAAATAAAAGGGATATATCAGATTAGAAAAAAATGGACTTAAGTATATAGTATTCCACTGAACAACAGAATTAATATTGTTCAATTTTTTTATTTTTTAGAGTAAAAATTAGAATTAAGACAGAAAAAATTACAAGTGCCACAGAATTCCACTCAACAAAGTAACAGAAATTTCACAGTATTTGTTGTAATACATAGTGCTGTCTTCCAAGCAGTTGTCCATATTATCAGATATACGCATATAAAATTGGAAGCACAAAGAAAAAAAGAACATTTACTTATGTACGTAAACAGTTGCTTTGACCAACTCCACTGTGCATTTCTGCTGATCTACTGAAAGGAGCAGATAATACTTACAAAGCACATTTTTTTTGTTGTTGTTCTTGCTTTCTTTGGTGGAACTGGGGATTGAACACAGACCCTTGCACTCGCCAGGGAAGCACTTATTCCACTGAGCCATCTCCCCGGTCCCAGAATGCACATTTTTATAAGCAGCAATGAGGAATTGCTCCAAAATCAATCACATGTTAGCATACAAAGCACACTTAATTAAGTGTAAAAGACTCAAAAATATCCCATGAATATCTTATAACAAAGTGCAATGAAATTAGAAATTAATGTCAAAATTACTATTATGCATTTACATGGAAATTAAACAACATTGTCTTGGGGAATCAACTATTTGTAAAAGAAAGAGAGGTAAAATGACTTTCTCTAATCAGATAATAGCAGCAGTACATTACATAAAATGATCAGAAATAAAAAAGGTGTAAGTTTATAACTGTGAAGGCCTATATCAAAATACAGAACACATTTGAATAAATATCCAAATGCTGCACTTCTAGGTTTTAAAAAATCAAGAATAATCCAAAAACAAAGCCACAAACAAAATGATAAAAATCAGAGCAGAAAATATTTAAATTATTTATACTAAAACAAAGAAAGGAGCTGGGGAGATGGCCCAGTAGAATAAGAGTTTCCCTGACAAGGGCAAGAGCCTGAGTTCAATCCCCGGTTCCAGAAAACAACAACAACAACAAACAAAGAAACAAACAAACAACAAAAAATGAAAGTAATTAACAAATCAAGGAGTAGCTTGTCTAGAAGAATTATCTATACAAACTAGACAATTTTGTCAAAAATAAGGAAAAAAATCACTCAGAATAGAGAAAATAGAATTAAAATATTGAGGGCTGGCCAGACAGCTCAGCAGACTAAAGCGCCTGCTTAGGCAGACCACAAAGGCCAGCTGGGATTTGAACCCAGGCATGCCATTCTTGCACAGCTCCCAGGGCATGCTGACATGACAATTAAGACTGGGCTTGGTGGTGCATGCCTGCAATCTCAACACTTGGGAGGTTGAAAAACAGCAGAATCCTTATGAGTGTGATCTATGTAGTGAGACCCTGTAGACCCTGTACTAAATACATTAAATAAAAGGAATTGAAATCAACAATGGACACTGTCAATCCAAAAGAATATAGCAAATATTTTGAGAAGCTGTATTCTGATACAAAAGATAATTCAAAAGTAATAGATTCCTAGGTGCATATTATTTACCACACTGAATGAGGAAAATTTATAAACCATGATTAACCCACTAACTACCAAAGATATTAAAGGAATAATAGAAAAATAAAACCAAACCTAGAACAAAGAAAAGCTTATATATGTTCATAAATATATGGTAGAATTTTACAAAAAAAAATAGGGAGACTAGCACCACTAATGAATTTCTTGTAAGAAATTTCAAGGGAAGGAGTACTCCTAAAGTCTTTTGTAGAAGACAGCATTACTCTGATGTCAAAAGCTAGAAAAGGAGCCAAGCAGAAAAGTGAACTATTGGTCAATTTCTTTAATTAACATAAATACAGAAATTCTCAATGATATAATAGAGAAAAGAATACAGCATATAATCATAAAGTTCATATATCATTCATCAATATGAATTAGGACTTATACCAGCAATATATGGATGATAAAATTATAAAATCAAAATATAATACATCACATAAATAGAAGCAAGGAAAAAATTCACATGATCTTTTTAGTTGATGGAGCAAAACAAAAACATTTTGAGACATCCAACAAATAATTATGATGAAATTTCTCAATGAAAGAGATAAAGAACTTACATCAGTCTCATAAAAACCACTCATGAAAAAACAGTTTTCAATATGCTATAAAGTGGGAGAAGCTGAAACCATTCACTCTAAAATTAAAAGCAAGTTCATGATAGCTGCTGTTATCAAACCTATTCAATATGGATCTTTAGACTTTAAACAGGGCAATTGTGTACAAAAAATAAATAAATGGGATATATGAGGGAAAAGGAAAAGTCAAAGTTTTAAATATTTGTAGATAACAGAATGTACTATATAGAAGAGCCAAAATATTTAATAAAAAACCTCCTAGAGTTAATAAACAAATTAAGTAACATATCAATGCACAAAGTTAACTCACAACCACACAAACTATAGTATTCCACTACACCAAGAGTAAATACTATGAGAAAGAAATTAATGTAACAGTATCAATCACAGTATTATCAAGAAAAATTAATTATTTAGTAATTAACCTAATAAAGCTAATGAAAATCCTCTACAACATTTTATAGAGTGTCTAAAGGGAAGAACAGTGAGGATATGACAAAATGGAATGATATATTACCTTCCTGGAAATGCATAATAAATGTTGTTAAAATGGCAATATTTCCAAACTGATATATAAATTTAATACAATCTGGATAAAAACTCCAATAGCATTCCTCATAAAACTGTAGATAAAATCCTAGAATTCATGTGGGACAAAGAGTCCTAGAGTAGCCCAAACAATTCTGGGAAATACAAAGCAAAGCAGAAGATATCATAATACTAGATCTCAAATTATACTACAAAGATATGGTTATAAAGCAGCATGGTATTTAAAAATATGTGCATAAAGGAAACATAAGGCCAGAGACATATTTCAGTAGCACAGCACCTGCCTGATGAACACAAGGTCCTGATTTTTATTCCTGGCACAAAAATAAAATAAAGGGGACATAATATAGGACACAAAAACAACTCCATGTACATTCAGATACTTAATTTTGATAAAGAACCCAAATATTTACACTAAAAAAATCATGATATCCTATTTAACAAGTCCTTCTGGGAAAATATTGCTATCCATATGCAGAAATTTGAATTTAGACTCATATATTTCACCATGTCTTAAAATAAAAATGGACCAAAAGACTAAATTAAAAAAAATACATAATCTACTAGAAGATATACTAGGTAAAAGTCTTGAAAAATACAGGCCAAAACAACTACTTTATGAATAAAAACCCAATTGTAGAAGAAATGATGCTGTGAATTAAGAAATGTTATCATATCAAAATAAAAAGCTTCTATGCAGCAAGAGAAACTAACAAAGTGTACACAAAATTTACACAGTGCATAAATTATCACCAACTATTGCTCATACAAAGACAAATACATACAAAATATGAAAAACACAAAACTATTAGATGATGCAAAATAAAGTACCCAAGCCTGAAATGGACAATTGAAATAAACTGACACTTTTTAGAAGAAAAAGCACAAATGGACCAATGGATTCATTTAAAAGATTTCACTATATTGGTAACTATATGAACAAAGTTAAAATACTGAGGTTCCATTTATCATGGAAAGAATGGATATCATATATTTAAAATTTGATAAAAAATTTGTGAGGTTATGATGGGAATATAAAAGAGCACAATCATTGTAGAAAAGCATGTGGAGGGCCCTCACAAAACTAAAAGTAGGGCTGGTGAGATGGCTCAGTGGTCTAAAGCACCTACTTAGAACAAGCTTAGCAA
>NDGM011249879.1:10297-23351 GCA_002564305.1 Octomys mimax
GGTGGGCTGAGCTGGCCACACACACACACACACACACACACACACACACAAATAAAAATAAAAGAATTAAAAAAAAAAACTAAAAGTAAAAATTCCATTTGACCCAGCTTTTTCATTTCTAAATACTTTCCAAGGGAATTTTAAAATATCATTCTACAATAATACGTGCATAACTATGTTTACAGCATTACAACTCACAATAGCTATGTCTGGGCATCAGCTTATATTTGCATCCACAGATTAGTGGATTAATAAAACGCAGTATTTGTACACAGTGCAGTGCTAATCAGCCATATAGAGGGAGGGATAAACTCTAGTCATTTATAGGGAAATGTATTCACTTTGAGACAATAATTCTAAGCAAAATAAATCAGACAAAAAATAAAAAATAAAATAAATCAGTCACACAAACTTAATTATAGCTGGCTACCTTTTATGAGACACCATACAAATAAAGAGCAAAATAAAAATAAACAATAAGAAATTGGGAGATAGATCTTTAGCCAAAGAAAATGTACCAAAACATAAAGAACAAGGAGAGGAAGAGAATCAAAAAATAGTCTGAGTTGTATGTACATGTACCAGTTCTCCATGAATAATATTGTTATACTTATTGCAAATGTGTACTAATAAAAACAGAAATTTAAAGCAAAATCAGTATATAGAGGTGTAAGACTATTCTGCTATTTTAATTATATAAATGAAAAGTAGATATATATGTAAATTTATACATTGTTTTAAGTATAAATATAATATCATAGTACATCAAAGTATTTTTACATTATTTTATATATTAGGTTATGTCAATGGTAATTCTTATTAACATGAATATAGACTAATAAGCTGCCATTGTGAATTAAAACTGTTGCTTATATATGTATGAGTGTGACTGAATTAGAGAGAGAGAAGAGAAAGTCGTGCATGTACTAGTTCAACTTTGATAATCATAATATATCCAATTAGATGAATCATTCATTTTTATCTCACACTCGGAAGTAGATAACTATATTAAAATACTATTTTAACTGTTTTGGTAAAGAGAACATTCTTTTCACCCAAAGGTTGCATCTATATCACTTCCTGTTCTCCATGTTTTACTCATAACGCAGAATTTCAAAATGTACTACTCTATGGTATTCTGTTCTTGAACTTGCTGGTAGGGTATGGAGGAATAAACCTTGAAAGAGACCAACTCTATCATAAAGATTAGGAATGATCATGTAAGGGGTAGTTGCTAACTGGTGTCAATTTTTATTACCTCAATAGATTCGCTCAAAGAGATTGTGAAGCCTAGATCTTGAACTATGAGAAGAAATCTAGGCACTGTCAGGGTCCATAAGTGAAAAATACATAAAGGTAAAAGTTTATAAATTTTTTTATCTTCATGAATGTGAACATCTAATTATTCAAGCAGTTTTTACTATAAAGCTAAACTCTGCAGGTGTCAACGTAGTTGGATATTTTCTTTAAAATTTCCCTTTAAATTATTAGTCTAACAAGATTTAGAAAAGACAAAACTCTCTTCAGTGCTTCTAAGTGTAGAAAAGGTCAAAATATAAATAAGTCTTTAATTTGGCAAAATGTAATACAATTCCTTCTGCTATTCTCAATTGAACAGCTTTCCAATTGCATCAGTCCCAACATGGCAGTGTCAACTATTTTACCCTATTGTGCTCAGTTCAATTGTTTAGATAGAAATGGTAAAGGTATTGTAAAATTTAACATTTTAGTACTCATGTTGTACACTATTTACTTAACTCTTTAGGGTAGTAATTGACTCTGATATCTATTCAAGAAGCTACATTTATTACTTATGCAATCATTTTTTCTAATAGTCAGCAAATAAAACAATACTTATTATTTAGAAAAATACATTAAGGGAGTAAGATATTGTTCCCTTAACTATTGCGTTGTTATACTTACATTATTTTTCTCTTTCCAATATTATGATACCTACTTTTACTTGCAATCTGTCATTGAATTCTACTCTTGTAAGTTTAGATACTTAGCACTACTATACTTGGCAATAGTGACAAAGTTAAAGGTACATATTTCCATACCACCTTTGCATAAAACAGATGCATATATACTAGTATCACATCAGAGTATAATAGTTACAGGGCTTTAAACTACTATGGAACAAAGCAGACAACAGTTTTTAATAAAAGTACATGATGGTAATAGGAGGTCAGGTGAGATAGCTTAGTGGACTAAGTTCCTGCTTAGGCAAGTGCAGGGACCAAGATTTGATCCCAGCACCACATGCCACACCAGCCCCACTCCTGGTTGTGCTACACCAGCCCCCAGGAGTGGCAGTACACACCTGTAATCCCAGCACTGGGAAGATTGAAAACAAGAGGTTCATTACAAGATCAAGCTGCATAGTGAGATGTTGTACCAAATACATACAAACAAAACAAAAGAAAAAAGAAAGAGTAACTCAGATGGGCAAATAATTTAAAATACATAATTTAGGAAATGTTATAAAATTAATTTTTTCTTAAATATACTAAAGATGCATCATGCTGGGAGTTGGAGAAGATGTTGAAGTTAGATCACCAAATCTAATTTTTTATATTTCTGTATGTTCTCAAATAATTTAAAATTAAGAATGTAGCATCCATAGTGAAGTAACATTTTATTATTTGATTCTGTCCCCAGTCAGAAATATGTTTAATTTTCTTGAGGTTTAGTAAAACTTGACAGAGAATTACTATGTCTGTAATGGTAGATTCTCATAAGGCTAAGAGCAGGGGTTCAACATATAAGGCAAGATCTGAAAATGTCGACTTTTTTTGTTTTTATTTTTGCGGAACCGGGGATTGAACTCATGGCCCTTGCACTTGCCAGGGAAGCGCTTATACCACACAGCCATCTCTCTGGCCCTACTTTTCTTACAGATAAAATTTTTGCATTTTTATTTACAAGCTCAAACAAATAAATATGGTCTTTGGTAAACTTATCAGTGAAAAAGCAGTAAATGATGGTTAGTTGATTTTCTATTTGCTACTGCCAGATTTTTATTTTTATACTTGAGTAACATTTTTTATTATCCATTTTAGTACTCACTTTTTTAAAAGTAGACTTTGATAATTTTTAGTGGATTCTGTATTGCCATTTAGAATAGAAATGAAATTAAAAAGAGTTTAATGAACCAACTCCAGAATTTAATTCAGCTTTTACTAAGATCTCTGTTTTTAGAAATACGCAATTTATAAGAAAGCAAATCAATACTCAAATATTTTATGCTTTTTTAAACTGTCGTCTCTTGCTCAACATATGAAATTTGAGTTTCTATATGTTTTTGTACCTTCAAAGGAAACTGCATAAGCTAAAATTGTAATTTCCTAAATAATAGAAATTTATTGAATGTAATTTCATCATCATATTTCACAATTTACTACTTTTATATTTTTCTTGTGAATCCTTTTTGAAAATCACCAATCACAGTGCAAGAAGATGTGATAAAAACATTATTTTGTAGCATATTAATTATTAAATATAAACAGAGTTAACATTCATTTGATATTAGTATTTAGATACCAAGAAAATGGATGAAAAGGTGAAAATGACACCCCCCACACACAAGGAAAAGTTCCCTGATTGGGATTATATCAACGTTGATATGAATCATGGGTTCAAGAAAATAGCCAGAGAAAAATTTATCTTCCTTCAAGGATTTTTTTTTCAGAACCTGGGATTGAATTCAGGCCCTTGTGTTTGCCAGGGAAGTGCTTATTCTACTGAGCCATCTCCATGGCTCCCTTCAAGGATTTTTGGCAACTAGAACTTGTGCATATTAGCAAGAGCTTAGATAAAGAAGTATAAGACAGGGACAGAAGATTATCTCAATCTATTAATGAAGGTATCTTTTTTCCCTAAAATTAATTGTAATTACTATGGTAAAAAATGGGAAAATCACTTTTAATAGATAATTCAAAAGACAATTAGCAAGAAACAGTATAATTCAAAATGAAACTGAACTTGAGTTGCCATTTAGTTAAGGGATAAGCAAATGAACTCTGATCTTTACCCCTTTTCTTTTATCAGTATCATAAATGAAAAATATAGTTCATTATATTTGTCTAGGATTGGGCATGTTTCTACTAGAAACAAACAGTAAAGACCAATCACCTTATTGAAAATAGATGAAAAAATCCTCAGGAAGTATTAGCAAGCACTGTGCTATGTATCATCAAAGAGATCACAAGTCATGTTCACATAAGTTTAATCCTAGTGATTTTTTATTATTTAGAGAGAATAAAAATTAGTAGAAGAATGGAAAGAACACAGAATTTCACTAAACAAAATAATAAGACTTCAACAATGGTTGTTATATAGTGTAGTGTTACCTTCAAGTTAGTTTAGGTTATGGGATATAAGCATGTGAAATTGGTTTTAAAAAAGGTGTTAAACATATTTGTAACTTCTTGGGGTTAAATTTGGTAATTTGTTTTATTCTAAAAATCTGTTTTCAAAACATGCTAATTTATTGAAATACAATTTTTCAAAGTAAATACTATCATCTGGATTTCAACAATATCAGTAGTGATTTCACTTTTCAAATTTTATTTTTGCATGTATTTATATATATTTTTTGATATTGAGGAAAACTTAGGGCTTTGCATATACTTGGTAAATACTCTGCCACTGAGTTACATCCCTAGTCCCTCACTCTTTTATACTAATTACGTTACTGTCAATCTTTAGTATTTCTCTTGTTATGTTTGGATAAGGTATTATCTATTTCATTTGTTTTTTCAATGAAGCATTTCTTCAACTCACTTTTATCTTTTTCCATCTAAATTTCATTTATTGCTGCTCTTTTTAAAAATGTATTTGGTACAGGGCCTCACTACACAGCTTGGAGTCGTAGTGATCCTCCTGTTTTCAGCCTCAACAGCTCAGGGATTACAGATCTGCATCACCACACCAAGACTGAGTCACTGGCCCAGCACGCCCAGGGAGGGGGCCAGCACAGCATATCAGACCAGGAATAAAACTCTGGTCCCTATGCTTACCAAAATAGGTGCTTAGCCCACTGAGCTATACTGGTGGCCCAATTGCTGTTCTTATGTTCATAATTTCCCTCCTTAATTTCTGTTTGATCCTGGAATGTTGTGGTTTCTGAAATTTCTTAAGGTTTCTTTGAAGATCCTTAATTTGAGTTTTCTCTGTTTCCCTAAGTTGAACATGAATTATGATTAACTCTAATCTTACTGGTGATTTGATCATCTCCCTGACATTTCAGTGGCTTGTACTGTCATTGCTATTGATTTCCACAATGTTTTTAGTTTCTTATTTGATCTCTTCTGTGACCCATTTTCTTGTTCAGGAGTGTGTTGCGAATTTTCCAGGAACTTCTGCCTTTTCTGTAGTTGAAGTGGTCTGATAAAAAGTATGGATTTATTCTAGGTATTTCATATTTACTTAAGCATGCTTTGTGGACTAGTATGTTAATTATTTTATAAAAAGGAGCATATGGCCAAAAAGAATACATAAATTGTTGTATAGAGGTGCAATACTTTGTATTGACATATAATAATTAGTAATCTAAAAAATATGAGAACTAGATATTTAATTTTATAGGAAATAAGAGAAAAATAGATATTACATTAACACATGCATATCCAATTTTATAGTTGCAGCATTTATAATACATAACTCATGTAAACAGACCATGTGTTTGTCAACAGATGGATAACAAAGAAATGATATTTATATGCACTGGAGTACTATTCTTTCATAAAGGAGTACAGGTGTGAGTCATTTGTAGCAAAGTAGGTGCACATTTAGACCATAATGTTAAGTGAAATTAAACACATACAAAAATTTAAATATCACGTGATTTCTTTTATATGAGAAAAAAATACCTCTTATCTTGGTGCAAGGAATCAAACTCAGGACCTTGTGCTTGGCAGGCAGCCACTGCAATGCCAACCCATATCCCAAGCCTGAGAAACTCAAAATATAAATAAAAATAAAATAAAAGGCAGGTAATAAAAAATAGACACCGATGTTCTACAAGTGGAAAAGAAGGCAGGGGCTGGCGAGATATCTCAATGGTCTAAAGCACCTGCTTAATCAAGCTTACACAGGCGAAGGGGACCACAGTTTGATCTCTGGCACCACAGGCCATGCCAGCCTCGCCCTCAGGGTGGGCATAGCCAGTCCTCCCCCCAAAAAAAGCCAAAGAAGACAGAGATGGAGGAAATTTTTGAGGAGATGAGAATAGAACGAAAAGAAAATTACAGTATGTTATGTATATTCACCAACTCTCCAGAAGGAATGTAATCATTATATATTATAAATATTAAATAATAAAACTTTTAAAGAGAAAGAACTACAAAAAAGAAAGATTCACATTACTTTTATTTCCCCTTTCATTTCTGAAAAATCTATTTATTTGGTACAGGATCTCGCTATGCAGCTCAGACTCCTAGTGATTCTCATGTCTCAGCCTCCCCAGAGCTGGGATTGCTAGCATGCACCACCATGCTTAATTTCAAGGACAGCATGGCGAGCCTGGGTTCTCTGGGCAGATTTTGCATGTGGTACTAGGGACGTAACCCATGTCCTTGTGCTTGCCAGTAGGCATATAGATGACTGAGCTACCTCCCACCTCTTCATTTTTCATTAAAATATCATTTATAAATGTATAGATAGGTAGATTATATTTATCGTGGGGCATCCAAAACTTACATAATACATCTCAATTTTCTGTCCCCTTTCCTTCAAATTCCTTTCTGCTCCTTCAAATCTTGGTCTCTTTCCCCTTTGCAAAAGTTTTATTTTCATTCTTTTATCAACTTTCATTTAAAAAAAAAAAATCTGTCATTCCTCCATTCCAAGCTCCTTCCATAACATTTCCCTTCCCATTGGAAAAAAAGATCATCGTATTTTTGTTATCTCTCATTTTGTCCTTACTCACACATCGTAATGCTTCATTATTTTGTTTCTTATGCATACATCATATTAGAGAAACCATGTGATGTTTTAATGAACTAATAAATTTTATTTTTTAAAAATGACCATTTTTCCATTTTCTTTCTAGGAAATTAAACCCTTCTATTTTTGTACCTAGTTTCTATATAATGGATATTGAATACTCCACAATATATTAAGTCTAGGTGTCATGGTACATGCAAACACTTTCTGGCAGTTTATGCCCACTATCACCAATACACAAAAGGGGGCAGTTTCAAACTGCATAGGGCTATATATATACTCATCTCATCTTAATGCAGGAAATTGTTTTAATTTGTGAATACTCCACAATATATTAAGTCTAGATATCATGTACATGCATACACTTTCAGGCTGTTTATGCCCACTATCACCAATACACAAAAGGGGGGGAGTTTCAAACTGCATAGGGCTGTATATAAACTCATCTCATCTTAATGCAGGAAATTGTTTTAATTTCCTGTATTTTGACTAAACTGTTTAAAAGAAAACTATGAACAGACTTTCAGATACAGTACTGTTTTAAAAAGACTTTCTAAAGTGTACTTTAAAACACAGTAGTTTTTACCTTTCACAAAATTGAGTTACAAGAATACTTTTGTTTTACAGTGCATCCCTTCCTAGGAAGTCTCATTAAAACACTCACATTTTCTAGGGGTGACTTTGAATACTCTACAGGGAAGGAAAGAAAATAATAAGTCTTAACTTTTCTTAAAGGATACCAGAAATATTGCTGGATATAATTTAAGATTAGTGTTTTTAAACATATTTCTGTTTTATTTTACCTAACATTATAGTCTTAAGATACATCCATTTAATTCCAAACATCTGAAGTTTGTCTTTTTTTTTTTTGCGGAACCACGGATTGAACTCAGGCCCTTGCGCTTTCCAGGAAAGTGCTAATTCCACTGAGCCATCTCCCTGGCTTCTGAAGTTTGTCTTTTTATCAGATTAGTATTCCATTTTGTGTAAATGTCACATTTTATTCATCTGTATAACTATTTATAGATAAATGAGCTGTTTCCAATATTTAGCTATTACAAAATATGCTGATTGAGACATGACCTGCATGTGTCACAAAAATATAAAGATTAATTTTGGGGAACAGGGTCATTAACCTGGAAGAAAATATCTGGATTAAGTGGAATTTGTAGGTTTATTTCTGAGGAATAACCATACAGATTTCTCTGTAGTGGGAGATCCAATTTATACTCCCATCAACGATGACAAATGGTTCCTTTTTTCCAGCAGCAACTCTCAAGTTATAGGTTGATTTATTTTGATGATAGTCATTGTTTCTTAGGTGAGATAAAATTTCAGTGTGTTTTTACTTTCATTTCTTAAAAGACGACCAGTGTTGAATGTTTCATATATTTATTGGGTATTTGTACTTTTTAATGTGAAAAGATGTTATTCATCAAAGGTGCATATTTTTAATACTACCTTTAATTTGGGGGGTATATTTCCAATTGTTTATGTATTCTAAATGTTAGTCCTTTGTCTGAGGAGTAGCTGATAAAATTATTCCCCATTCCACAATTTGTCTCTTCACACTATTTGTGGTTTCCTTTATTGTACAAAATCATTTTAATTTAATATAACCTCATTTGTTGATTGTTGGTATGATTTCTTGGACAAATGTAGTTCTATTCAGAACATATTTGCCTCAAATTATGTCTTTAAGAATTCTATTTCTTTGCTTTTCCATATAAAAATGTTTTTGTTTTAATTTTAGGTCTCTCATCCCTTTTGATATTTAAGAGAATGGTTAAAAATATGAGACTAGATTCACTTCATGTGAATAACCAGTTTCCCCAGAACCATTTAAAATAATGTCTCTGCTTCCTATAGTGGAAAGATTTGACCCCTTTTAAAGAGATAAGGTAGCAGAGTGTTCACAGGGTTATTTCTGCATCCTCAGTTGAATTCCACTGTACCACATACCTGTTTTGTTTCCCCAGTACCGTGCTGTATTTAATCATGATAGATTTGTAGCATAACTTGTAGTCTTGTCTTCTGATGCCCCCAACTTTTCACTGGTTAACTGTAATTGATACTATTTTAGGTTTCTTCAGGTTTCAAATGATTTTAAGATTTCTGTCTCTAGTTCAGCGATGAATTCCACTGCTATTTTAATGGAGATCATAATCTGTATAACAGTGCTTGCTGTATGTCAATTTTACTATTTGACTTATTTTTTAATATTAACATTGATATAACTTGAATTGCAGTGATGCATTCAACAAAGGAAATTTGTAACTGTACATGATATATCATCGAAATTATTTCTGTACTCCTATACCCTCCTTTCATGCTTTCTTCACCATCTAATTTATAAGGCTTTACTTCTATTTCAACCATTTTCCCCATGTTTTGTCAATTTCATTTCCTTAGGTGCTCTATTCCTTTCACAAATTACTTTCTACTTCACAATTTCTATTATGCATTAAGATTCTTCTTTACACTTCTAGTTTATCACACAGATGAGACAATGTGATATTTACACAAGGGAGTCTGAACTATGCTACTTAAGACTATAGTCACAAGGTCCATCTTTTTAGGTATAATTGTCTCTAGTTTATTCTCTTTTATTAATTTTATTGAGAAACAAATAAAATAAGAGTTTTAAAACATGTTAGTATGACAGTTACAATAATTAATACATTGCATATTGTTTTCATCGTAGTTATTCATAGAAAAAGATGGACATGATATCCGGTCCAAACAATATTACTACAAATATTTCTTCTCATTGAACTAAGAGAAAGTAGTTGGATATCTATCCTATTTGTATATACAGATACAAAATGGTTCTTCATTTATATCATCTTTTTTATTTAGTTTTGCCAGAGAGGGATATTTCACTGCCATTTCAATAATGTAGTTGCATGAATTCAGCAAAATAATCCAATATATTCTAGTAGTTCATAATGGTAATGGGCTAGCCATAGAACAGGAAATGCCAGAAGTTGTTGACTTGAGCATTTTACAGCTCAGCATATTAATATGGCTTTACTTCTCATATGTCGTTTTATACTTTTTTGTCTGCATGGTTAAGACCAAGATAAAGCAAGATCTATATAACAAGAAATGAAACTTGTGTATCTGACAAGGTCAGTAAAATCCCCCCAGATTTACCCTGAAACCCTGTACTGCAGTTTGTACATCCTTTGTCAGTGTCAGTCACGGCCATTGCTTGACCAATTTGCTCTCTGTGAAAGTCTGAGAGAAGGTTTTATCTCCACGGGAATCTCCTTAGGCACACTCTACACCATCAATCACTCTGCTATGTGGCCCCATAATCTCCTTGATGCGAAAATTTGGGACTACACTGAATTACAGGTTGTTACAGTACAGATTGGCTTATGTCCTGTGTCCTCACTGACATTAAATGGCTAGGGACAGAATGTCGGCTGTCCTTACTTCCCTTCTTTTTGCTAACTTTTGGTCTTCAAACTTAAGATGTTAACCCTCCAGAAGAGAAGCCTAATGATATTATTACCCTATAACATAGGCAGTTAAGCTTAAGTTCACTATCTGTCTGAATATCAAACATCTTAGACATAACATGGAAAAGGTATTTTCCATCAAGTATTGACATGTTGAACTTTAAATCCCTACGTAACATGAAGGAGAAAAAGAAAAAGAAATAAAACAATAAAAAATTTGAAAAAAGGAATAAACACTTACATATTTTTACACAGAAGTTTAGAAATCTAACCATAGATTGCAGCAGAACAGTCCTATGACTTTGATTTTTCCTTATCTCTTGTTTTTAGTTGATATCTCTTTTTTTAAAAAAGAAGGGGGGCCTGCCCCTTAGCTCAGTTATTTAAGTGGCTGCTTCAACAAAGCAGTCAGGCTCAGGTTGCTGTGGTTCAATCCCCACAACACAAGCCATCCAAACCTGCCCTGAAGGCATTCGGACCAAAAAATAAAAAAACAAAAAATAAACATTTACTTGAGAGAAAGTATAGCAGTAATTGATATGTCATGATGAAAAATATGTATTTAGAAGACCAGAATGACAGGCATTCCAAGCATGACCCTAGTGTTACAAATTGATGTCTTCAGTGCAGTTGCTTAGTTCACAAATATCAGCATATATAGTTAGCTAGGGTAAGAATACTACCAATTAACTGCTAGTGTCAAAAACCTGCTTAAGATTCTCAGGATCATTGCCTTAACCTTCTTGTGAAAATAAATGTACAATTTTGCCTCTCTCATGTTTCTTAACTTTTCTCTTTGCTTGTTTTTTTTTTCATAACCAGGGATTTAACTCAGGCCCTTGTGCTTCCAGGCAAGCACATTTTCTGCTGATCTATCTCCCTGGCACCTACTTGACCCCTCTTCCTTGTTTAATCCTTACGTTGTTGCTTTCATTTTAATTGTATTATACTTTTCTATTATTATTTCTTCTTTTGATTTCTTATCCTAGGAAGACTATTTACACATGTGGGTGTGGTTTATTTCACTTATGAGTATATCATCAAGTGCAATCCATGTAAATATAAATGCTTCAAATTCATAATTCTTTATAGCTGAGTAATTCTTCATTGAATAAAAATATGAAATCTATTTCATACAGTCCTCAGATGACTGCCATTTTGGTTGTTTCCCAGATTTGGCTACCAAAAGTGTGCTGCTATGAACTTAGGTGCACATATATCACTATAATGTGATATTTTCAGTCCCGCTGGGAAAATTCGCAGAAGAGGGATAGCTGGTTTGAATGGAATTTCCAGTCCTCATTCTTTTAAGGAGTCTCCACACACATTTCCATAATGGTTGCACCAGTCTACATTCTTACCAGCAGTGCAGAAGTGTTCCTTTTTCCCACAGCCTCTCCAACATCTGTTGTTGGTTGATTTCTTTATGATAGACATTTTTTGTTGGTTTAGATGGTATCTCAATATTGTTTTAATTTGCATTTCATGGAAGGCTAGTGATGTGGAGTATTTTTTCATATATTCATTTGCTTCTTTAGTTTTGTCCTCTGAGAAGTGTGTTTTCATCTTGGATGCCTGTTTCTGGAATGGGTCTTTAAATTTTGGGTCCCTAATGTTTTTTGGTTCTTTATAAATTCAGAGAGCAGACTTTTGTCTGAGTGCTTATTATTCAAGATTTTTTCCAAAATCGTGGGTTGTCTTTTTACTCTGTTGGCAATTTCCTTTGATGTGCAAAAACTTCTCAATAAGATGAGGTCCCAGTTGTTAATTCTTTCAACTATCACCCATACATATGATTTGATTTTTTTAATGAAATCTTTGCTTACCCCTATGTCTCCAAGAATTCCACCTACTTTCTCTTCCAGGAGATTTAGCGTTTCTGTTTTAATGTTTGTGTCTTTAATCCGTTTTATCTTTAGCTTAATTCATGGTGATAGACTTAGGTCAAGTTTAATTTTCAGCATGCAGAGAACCAATGTTTCCAGTACCATTTGTTAAAGAGGCTATCTTTCTTCCAGTACATATGTTTGACCCCTTTGTTTAATATAAGGTGGTTGGTTGTGTTTCTACTGGCTCCAGGTTTTTCTAATCTATTCCATTGATCCTCAGGTCAATTTTGTTGCCAGTACCATTCTAATTTTATCACAGTACCCTTGTAGTATAACTTCAAGTCAGGAAATGTAACACTTCCTGCCCTGTCTTTCCTGCCCAAGATTAACTCTGCTATTCTAGGTCTTTTCTGGTTCCAAATAAATTTTATGAACAATATATCTAGTTATATAAGTTTTGTTCATGGTATTTCATAGGGATTGCATTAAGTCTGTATAACATTTTTAGGAGTATGTCCATCTTCACACTGTTGTATTCTCCTAGGCAGGAGCAGGGAATATCTTTCCATTTTCTGAAATCTTCTGTGATCTTCTTCCATTTACTGTAATTTTCATTGAATACATCTTTGACTTCAGCAGTTGGGTTAATTCCTAGGTATTTCATTTTTTGCAGTGCTATTGTAAAAGTTTTTGCTTCTCTAATTTCCCTCTCAATATGTTTGTGTCTGTGTAGAGGAATGCTATTGATTTTGGGTATTGACTTTGTGTCCTGCTATGCTACTGAATTTGTGTATCAATTCTAGTAGCTTC
>NDGM011249880.1:1504-13044 GCA_002564305.1 Octomys mimax
CTCAGGCCCTTGCGCTTGCCAGGGAAGCACTTATTCCACTGAGCCATCTCCCCGGCCCCTATGATACTCTTTCTTAGGATATACTCATTAAAGTTTTCTGTTTCTTAAATTATAGGTTAAGTCTTTTTTGTTTTGGCCTTTCTTGTTTCCCAATGGAAATATTTAAGTTTATAGGTAGCTCTCCATGAACCAAGGTAACCACTTTTACAGGTTTTCATAAGCAGTATTTTCATTGCTATTCACTTTTAAATTTTTTGACCCATGTGTTAATTAGAAGCATTTTCTAATTTGCAATGATTTGTGAATTCTAATGTTATCTTTTTGTTACTGAGTTTAAGCTAATTGCCTTTTGTTAGAGAGTATGATCTCTATGACACTGACTCTTTGAATTTTGTTAGCTATGCTCTGTGGTCTAGGTGCCGTCAATTTTTGTAATTGCTATGTGTGTTTTATTGTATTATCTATTATCTCAATATGACACTTTTGCATGTTTCTTAAAATTACTTTTACAAGCTCTTTTTCTTCCAAATTCCTGTATCCGTATTCAACCTATTTTTTACTTGATCCCTTATTGGGAAAAACTGGTTGCCGTGTCCCACCTCATGATGAAGTTTGCCAGCTTCTCTTGTCATCTTCACTGTCTAGGATTGAAACCTGTCTCACATATACACACAAGTAAAAGGTCTATGTTTTCTTGGTTTTGACAAATAGTCCGTCTTTCAGGTTGTTTTATAGCTCTTTTGACTCACTTTTTCTTTTAATGTGAAAGTTATTAAAAGCTGTTTTGGTTATTAACCTAAATATACTAGGTTGTTAGTTTTATTAACTTATATGATATCCCTCATATCTTTTTCCATACATTTATTTTATATATTTCCAATACACTTTATGTGTGTGTTTTAAAACTAGCATATTTCTGCATTACAATTTTTTAAACTTTTATTTTTCCTGTTACTGATCTATATGGATTAATTTTGCTTTATATTGTATAATTTTCACCTTACGTTTTTTTTCTCTCTCTCTTTCATATTAGCTTGTAAGTTACACCTTTAAAACTATTTGTTTAGTGGTTATACTAGACATCTTTTCTTTATTTTTTCTTGTATTTGGTACGGGGTCTCACTGCGCAGCTTGGACTCCTAGGGATCCTCCTGTTTTCAGCCTTCCCAGCGCTGGGATCATAGGCATATGCCACCATGCCTAGTCTCTCTGGCCCAGCACACCCGGGGATAGGGCCGGTGTGGCATTTGGTGCCGGGGATCAAACCACTGTCCCTGACTTTGCCCAAGCAGGAGCTTAGTCCACTGAGCTATCTTGCTGGCTGGATACGAGCTATCTTATCACATAAATTTAAGGCAATAATGTGCAAAGTTAGTATCTTCAGCCTTTTCCAAAACTACTAAGCAATCCTGTAGGTATTTCAACCTGATTATAGCTATGTACACTATTCAGTTTTCTTTTTCCTAACACTACACATTGAGCATGACTTTTGTACTTGTACAGCTAACGTAAATTTAAATTTATCCACATTTTTCCATTCTCTTTGTTCTCTGTAGACTCTCACATATCGGATTTCGGAGATAATATTTTTTCTTTCTGAAGTACATACTTTAGAAACCCCTTTAGGGAGAGTCTGTTGGTAGCAAACATTCTGGCTTTTCTTAGACTTTAAATATTTTTATTCTTACTTTTAAAAGATGATATTTCTCTGTATGTTTTTCTAGAATGACAAGTGTTGCCCTTTGAAGCCAGTCTTAAACTGCTGACTGCATTTCATTGTTACTGCTTGGAAGACAAGTAAAACTTGAACACTTATTTCTATTTGTTGTTTTTTAATATTACTGATCTTCTCCTGGCTATTGCATAATTATGGTGGATTTATATCAATATTTTTAAAAATTCTTTTAGAAATCTCTTATGCTTTGTGATTCTGAAGATCTACAATTTTCAATAATTCTGGAAATTATTAGAGATGATATATTCAAATATTCTCTTCTCCTTATTCTTTCTACAAACCTCTTTTCTTGACCTTCAGTAAAAGATGTAGAATACCTATGATTTATCCTGTGATTCTCTTAACATTTGTTCATTATTTTCCACAACTTTCTGTCTAATGTGTATTGGTTCTTTGGACCTATCTTCTAGCTAATTTTTCTTTAATTATGCCTAATTTGAAATATCTGTGTTTTTAGTTTAAATTATTATTTCATTTTTATAATTTCTATTAGGGTGGTCTTCAAAGCTACTGCATTATATTTCAAAGTCTACTGTACTTATTTTTCTTTTGATGCACTTCCTTAATTTCTTTTTCTTATTTTTATTTTTATTTTTTGGTGGAACCGGGGATTGAACTCAGGCCCTTGCTCCTGTCAAGGAAGTGCTTATTCTACTGAGCCATCTCCCTGGCCCCAGAGTGTTTCTTATTTCCATTTTTTTTATTCCTTAGTTTCTTTTTCAAAGCTTAGTTTATGTTCAATATTGATCCATATTTTTGCAGACATCCTGGTTCTGACTGCATTCTTTATTGTTTCCACTGATTCTTACAAAATTTTGTTCTCTCATACATTTTGCATTATGTTATTATATCTTGGTTCATGCTTCTGACATTTTTATCTGTAAGAATTTGTTAAGTCATGGTTACTAAGTATCTTTTCGAGGGAAAATATGAACTTCCATCTACCAGATAACGGGGCTTAGGGCTTGGTGCATTGTAATCTAGAAACTGCCACAAAGGACACAGCTGTTTTGGTCACCACGAGCGTGAAAGCGGTCTTGATGTTAAGACTTCTCAGAGGCGACTGCTCCTTATGCCTGGAGCACAGACAGGCAAGACGCCTTCCTGCTTTTGTGGGCTGCGCTTACTCTTTTGTGGACCACATGTTCCACATGCAGCCACGTTTGTCTTCTTCTTTCTGGGCTGTCAAATAAACCCACACTCTGGACATTCAAAGCCCAGCTGATCCCCTCAGAAAAGTTAACTAACTTTTAGACTATTTACTTCCTCACTCCTGAACTGAATATGTATTTAAGCGGATCTCTTATACTTTTAAATGTTTTGCAGCAGAAAGGTTTTAAAGTGTATCGTCCCACCTACATTTCAAGTTAAAAGCTTTTCATCTTATTCTATTCCACATATACAAATAAGATGATATACAATAAATAAGATTCAGATCCTATCAAAAGGTTATTTTAACATGGTTTTATAAATGTATCGAGTGATGTGAATTTTAAGTCAGCTTTCTCACTAAATCCAAGGCCAAATGTTCTGAACATGATATTTATCTCCCTTTCTTTCCAAACCATGATTCTATTTTTTCTACATAAAGGGTTCACAATTTTCAGCAGATTCTAAAAGAAGTATGTAACCTTTTTTAAAAAAAGGTCAAGAATTGCTTATATTAGAGGAACATCAACAATTAGAAAGGCTTACATTTCTAAGAGGATTGTGGAAAATATGCCTGGGAAAAGGCAGCAAAAGTATCCCACGAGAAATGGTATATATAACTTTATCTGTCTATATATGACTGTCTGTCTAGTGTAGTAATCTACACATTTGCATATTATCTAACATGCCTACACAGTCACTCATGCAAGCACACGTACCTCTGCCAAAATTCAATATAAATGAGGCTAGGGTCTGAGGTTATCAAAAATAAATTTGCTTTAATTAAGCTTTTTTAAAATCCCAAACTTAAAAAATAATAAACTGCGTACTCATCACAGAGAGAAGCAAACCACTTATCTATGAGTTGTCCTAAACTAACAGCATCCATCTTGACCTCTCCTTCAGACTTGGCTCTAAATGATTTGGCTATTTCCATAAATTACATCTTCTTCCAAAGACAAAGACATTTCAGATATTCAGATGAATGTGGCAGGGCTTCAAAGAATCACCAAAAAGCTCTAAAGCTCTATGAGCAGAGGCAGCTGCCCCCAAATCCGTGTTGCTCAGGGATGACTGCTGGACAGAGAAGTGGTCTCATGGGGTGGGGTGGGGGAGGTGTCACTCATTTCATGAGTCCCAATGTTCTATTCTGCTATTCCCATCGGGCTCAGGTCTATGTGACCCAATCTGGAGCAGGAACATTGTATGAGGACACATCTTTTGGACAAGGTAACGCAGTGATATCCTGAGGAGCAACACCTACTGGACCAAAGAGGCCTGGCTGTGCACGCCCAAAGCCATACCATCTCATAGTTATTTTTTGGGCTTCTCTGTGGAATAATAGATACTCTTCTTTTTCTTTAGTGCTTTAAAAGAAAATCTCTATAAGTTGGCCCTTCTTCTTTTTTTCTGGGAACGAGCTCCCATGGAGAATTGGATAGGATACTCACACTGTATTCTGTGCTGCAAATATTTTAAATACAAAGTCGTATGTCAGTTTCCTCTGCAGGACTTCTCCAGGCCTCACTGCAAATCTGTGAGGAAATGGTACGTTGGACAACGTGACTGGTTAAAGGTTGAGCAATGGGGAATTCACGGCTCTAAAGGTGATTAAGAGCCACCTTGCAGACACTAGTGGGCTACAGACTGGTAAGTCAGAAGGAGATGTATTAGAATTCAGATAGCAAAAAAAAAGAAAAAAAGAGGATTTGTACCTTAGGTTTGAGAAAGACCACTTAGAAGAAGACAATCACCACACAAAGGACTGTGATCTTGTGTAAGATTCATGTAAAATAAATAAGCCTGTGCTCCTGCTTGATTGATTTCATAGCTTAACATATTCCATATTAGTACACTGACAGAGTCATAATTGGTATTATTATTGCTATAGCATCCCACATAGAGTTGTCTGCTCCACTTAAGAGAGTGACAGAGAAGGCGCAGAGCTCTAGGGAAATAAAATCTGGGTGAGGAGACTCTGAATAAGATGTAAGTTACATGAAAATGGTACTATGACCCCACGTTATATATTTAATTGTTTTAAAAGCATTTCAATATATGTACTAATTTGTTTCATGTATACTAAGAGTTTGTTAATGAAATTTTTGGAAAGAAAGTTTGTGTTACTCCCTGTTTCTTTTTTCTAAGGGTCTTTTTGGTTCATATTGAGTAGCAACTTTGAACATAACAAAATGTAATAACTATTGTTCTCTTATTATTTGGTTATGAAAATCTTTTATTTTTCAAAAAATGAAATGAAAGATGTGAAAATGTTAAAAAAGTTAAAATAAAAAAAGAGGGCCAGCCAAATAGCTCAGCAGAAATAACACGCCTGCAAGCAGGTGCTCAGGCCAGGGTTTAATCCCTGGGCCTGCACTGCCTGTCTTGCCCCGCGGGGGTGGGGGTGGGGGTGGGCACTGAGACAGCAACTGAGACGGCGTGGTGGCACACACCTATAATCCCAGCTCTTGGGAGGCTGTAAACAGATGGATCACTATGCGTACCATCTAGTAGTGAGATCCTGAACCTATATCCTGTGGACCGGTCCCTAAAATAAATTAAATAAATAAATAAATAAAAAAGCAAATGGAAATCTTAGGACCTGCTTCTTATCAGAGAAACTGAATGTGGACTGCAAATTTGCACACACGAACTTTCAGTTTCTGCAGGGTAATAATTAGTAATATGATGACCCACATGTTCTTCCTGTGTGTCAGGCATGACAGAGAGCAAAGAGCTTTCTGTGTGCGGCCTCCTTTGGTCTGCACCACACCCTTACGATGTATAAGAAACCCTCGTCATCTGTGGTTTCACTATCTACAGTTTTAGTGACCCATGGCTAACCATGGTCTGAAAATATTAAGTAGAAAATTTCGGAACCAAACAATTCATAAGTTTTAAATTGCACGCTGTTTAACATACTCCACGTTAATACACTGATAGAGTCATAATTGGTATTATTATTGTTTTGAGTAGCATGATGAAATGTTGTGTCATCCTTCCTTGTCCCACTGGTGTGTGAATTACCATCTTTTTGTATGTACTCATCCTTTATATGCTACCTGCCTCTTCATCACCTAGGAGCTGGTTTGCTTATCAGATGGACCCTGGCAGCCCCATGGTGCCTGTGTGCACAGAACTTGATGCTATGGCACAAAGCCTACATCATGCCCCTCACCGCATCCCATCAAGTGGTGTCCCACCACCTCAAGTCGGCGCAAGAAGGATGGGACAGTACAGTAAGATAATTTGAAAGAGAGACAGCATGCATGAGGGAGAAACCACATTCTCATACCTTTTATTACAGTACACTGTTGTATTTGCTTTATTATTTATTGTTATTTTATCATGCCTAATTTGTAACTTAATGATAGAGATGTATGTATAGGGTAAAATATAATACATGTAGTGTTTGATATTCTCTGTAATTTCAGGAATTCACTGCAAGTCTTGGAACATATCTCCCTAAGGGGCTGCCTATAATAATAATAACAATGAAAACATCTCTTTATCTTTGTACATCATTCTTTAGTTATACAATATGTGGTATTTTGATTCCATGCCTTTTTTAAGGCAGCCAGATCAGGGGAAAAAAAATCTTTTAACAAACTAAATTGAAGCTTGGAAAATCAGGGGTATGTCACTTGTGGAAAGATCAGTGGCAAACAAGGGTTTGACCTCTTGTTTTTTTCCCCCAAAGTTTCATACCCTCTGAATTCAAGATATGGGGTAGCAAATGGGGTTGCTTAACCAGGTTCATGGATAACAACTTTTCCAAAGCCCAGAAGAGGCACTGAAGCTGGCAGAGGCTGCTGATCATGTCTGGTGTTACTGGACTGTCACATAGTATGAGGGGGTTGCAGTGAGACTGGAACCCTGCTTTAGCAAAGAAGGTGAGGACCCTCTGCTGAGGAGCACAGGCCCTGGAGTCAGGTGTTCAGGTAAAATCTTGATTCATTCCCCATGAACTCTATGACCCTGGAAAATGCCCTCATCTCTCTACACCTCACTTTCCTGACCTGCATAAGGGAGATAACCTAGTTCTTAGATCTGGCCAGTAGAAAAATAAAATTATGCCCATTAAACACTTAGAATAGTACCTAGCATTTTGTCAACTCTCAAGATCAATTATTATTCAACATTAAAAACAACAAAAAATGTACCAGAGGGAGACTATGCATAATTCTTTTTCATAATCAGGTTTTGATGTACATAAAATCCATGTCCTTGGATAAGTTCATCCAATACCATGATCCTGTATGTATTACTACAGCTCTCTTCTTGTCCTCCTGCCTGTCCTTTCCAGCTATTACAACCATGAGTTAGACAGAGGGTCTGGTTTCTCCCTTACCACAACCCTCATGAGTTCTGAACAAAGATGAGGTCTGGAGGTAGAGACTCCATAGGAAATGCTAGAGTTTTTGGCAACTCCTCAGGGGCCTGCATACTGTGCCTACCATTAGGGTCATGACTGAAGAGAAAGCCATCCTATGACTTTGGGACATTTCATGAAGTGACTTAGGTCTCAGTGTTACCATCTATGAAATCATATATGGAAAGACAAAGTACCCTCAAGCTTAGGACAATGAACTGAATTTAGCCAAGGAAACCAGTCCTGGAACCGAAGACTTGTTACGAAAACTTGACACACTCCTCTCCCTGATGATGCCTCATCTTTCTCAAGCTTTTAATTACAGAGTCCAAAACAAGGTTTCAGTACCATGCAGTTTTTATCAAAGTAGCTTTGTTTTATAATTTCAAGTCAGGAATTATGTTTCCTGCCTTGCCTTTGCTGTCCAGAATTATTTTCTTTTTCTTGCTCTTCTACCTCCTCTTCTTCCTCCTCTTCCTCCTTCCCCTCCTCCTCCTCCTCCTCTTCCTCCTTTTCTTCTTCTTCTCCTTTATTCTAAGTTTCTTCTGGTTCCAACAGAATTTTAAAGTATTTTCCCTAGGTCTGTGAGATATGTTCAAGGTATTTTGATAATGACTGTATCAAACTGTATAACAGTTTTGGGATGTAGCCACTATGTTGAAGAAGAACCACTAAGAACCACTATGTTGGCTTTTCATACCCCAAAGCAAAGGGTATGTTTCCATTTTCTGATATCTTCTTCAATCTCTTATTTCACAGTACTGTAGTTTTCAATGTTAAGATCTTTTACTTCATTTGTTAGATTGATTTATAAGTATTTCTTTTTTTCCCCAATGTTATTGTGAAGGTATTGTTTCCCTAGTTTTTCTCACACTGTATTTGTTATTTGTGTTCAGGAATTCTCCTGATTTTGAGTGCTTACTTTGTATTCTGCTATACAAATGAATTTGGTTATTAAATCCAGAAGTGCTTTGGTGGACTTTTTGGGGTTTTTATGTAGAGTATCATGTTTTCTGCAAATAATGACAGTTTAAATTTTTCCTTTCCTACTTTTATTCTATTTATTTCATTCTCTTGTCTAATTGCTCTGCCAGTGTTTCCAGAACTATATTAAATAGAAGCGTGATAGTGGACATCCTTGACATGTACCTGATTTTAGAGTGAAAGCTTTCACTTTTTTTACCATTTAGTTTGGTGTTGGCTGCTGGTTTGTAATAGATGGCTTTTATCAGATTGAGATAAAGACTCTAAAAACAGCATGGTACTAGCAGATAAATGGAATCAAGGATTAGCGGGACAGATTAGAAAATGCAGAAATAACTCCAAATATACTCAGCCACCTTCTCTTCAACAAAAGGGCCACATATCTTCATCGGAAGAAAGGCTCTTTTATTTATTTATTTATTTATTTATTTATTATTCATTTACTTATTTTTTGGAACTTGGGATTGAACTCAGGCCCTTCTGCTTACCAGGCAAGTGCTTATTCTACTGAGCTATCTCCCCAGCCCTAAAAAGGCTCTTTTATAAGTTGTGCTAGAAAAACTGGTTTTACATGTGCCAAAGACTAAAACTAGACCCATGTCTCTCACCATGCACTAAACTAAAACCAAGATGGATCAAAGATCTAAATACTCAAAATATGCTGGAAGAGAAAATTAGGTGGAACTCTTGAGGACATAGTTGTATGCAAAGACTGTATGGACAAAACCTTGGTCACACAGGAAAAATTATGAAGAATTAATAACTGTTATCTCCTCTTATGAAAAAGATTTTATACAGAAAATGAGATTACCAATGGAATGAAGAGACAACCCACTGAGTGGGAAAATTTTAGCAGTTGTTCCACAGACAAAGGGCTAAAGTCTAGAATACATAAAGCACTCAGAAAAATCATATCTTACAAGTTAAAAACCCAGTATAAAAATGGACATCTGAAATGAATACATACTTATCAGGTAAATAAATACAAAAGTATCAAAAATTACCTGAAAAAGTGGTCAACATCATTGGACATTCAAGAGATACAAGTTAACACAGTATTGATGTTATATCTTATTCCAGAAAGAATGGCTATTGTCAAGAAATCAACCAAAAATAAATGCTGATAGGACTGTGAGGAAAAAGGAGCACTTCCTCACTGCTGGCGGGACTGTGGACTGGTACAATCACTGTGGAAATCTGTGTGGTGATTCCTCAAAAAACTCAAACTAGAGGTTCCATTGGACCCAGCTATTCACCTTCTGGGTATCTTACTGAAAGAATTAAAAGCATCATACAACAGCAATATATACACACCCATGTTTATAGTGGCACAGTTTGTAATAGCTATGTCTTAGAAACAGCCTAAAATGTTTATCAGCTGATAAATGGATAAGGAAATTGTGAGGTTCTTGCTAATTTTATACAATGGAGTATTGCTTGGCCATAAAGAAGGACAGACTTGAAGACATTTCTAGATAAATGGATGCACCTTGAGACCATAATCCTGAGTAAAGAAAATCAGCCTACTTGTGTAAATATCACATTATTTCTCAGTGTGAGAAACTGACAGCGTAAATAAGTACAAAACATATAATAGATACTATGAAATAGGAAGAAAATGTTCAGATGGGAAAGGGATCTTAGGGATGGGGGAAGGAAAGGAAGAAAAAATTAAAATAATGCTTTCATAAATGAAGGCAAGAAGAGTTGAAATGGGGAGGGGAATGGAAAAAAAAGAACTGAGATATACTATGTACAGGTACAATTCCTTATGATGAGTGTGATCATTACGTGTATGTTAAGGTACCAATAAACTTAACTTTTAAAAATGTTTAAAAGCAGCCTTCACATGGAAGCTGAGATTTTATAACCTACAATGGCAGGAACAATGTAAAAATGCATCAACTTTTCTGCTATATTAAAAATACATAAACCCTAGAGTTCCAATCTCTGTCACGTTCTGTGTGGATGACTCGTTAGCTTACTGCTCATCAAATTCACTCTTTCCCTGGCCTGGATACAATGCAAAAGCTATGCAGATTTTTGGTTTAATATGCTCTTCAACAAATCATGGCAAACTCAGAAGGAAGAAAATAAACCAGTGAAACCCAAGCCATGAATAAAGAAAGAAAGAAGAAAAAAAAACCAGGCAGTGATTCCTCTAAAATAATAATACTGATGGACTCACTGGAAGGAGATGGGACAGGATGCAGCTCCGGCCCAGGGCCCCTGAGGTGACTGCGCTAGGAAGCCAAGGCGAGCAGACCCTCCTGCCCCGCCTCTGCCTCACCAGCCAGCTCCCTGCCATACGCTAGCATCCCAGAATTTTTGCTTTTATGCATTCAACAATGCTACCATTTTCCTTGCCCAACTTGTATATTTTACATCTGTATAGGAAAATGTTATTGGAAGTGCCATTTGTACCAGAGCTGGGAAACCACAAATAAGGATTGACTCTACCAGCAACTTCAATTCACATGATCAAGCAATTGAGGAGCTTTTTACTATCTTCAGCTACATGCCAGCTTCTGCAAACTCCCACCTTCTGTGGGGCTTTATTACGCTTCCTACAATAAGCCCGCTCCGAATATAGATGCACATTTCCGATATATGTGGCACTTTCAAACAGTGTGAACAGAAAATCTTGCAAAGATGCTACAGTGAAGGAATGCAAACGTAATACCCTGTTGTTTTTATTGCTAATTAGAAACAAAACACAAGTTTGACCTTATTGCACGCTAATCAGCTATTAAAACTAAATGTTTCTTTAAAAATACCAAACCTAGTTGCCTTTCTTAGATATACAATAAAGAAAAAATACTCCAAAGTGGGGGGCATGTGCTTTCAAAGCCTTTCCTTATTCATTTCTGGGGTTGTGTTGCAACATGGAAGTGCAGGCCAGGAAGCCAGTAGTCTCAGGGCAGAGACGCTGCTGCCATAATAACCCCTGGATGCTCTTCTCTTGGAAGGTCTTGTTACTGTCAGAAAGATGAATTCTAAAACAACTCTATATTGTGCAATCTGCAGATTTTATTGACAAAGGTGTCAAGACTTGGAGAACTGAAAGCTGTTTCCCTTGTCATGAGATAAATAAGTAGGTTTGCTGGAGCTCCCAGCTCTGTTCAATTTGCTTAGACACAAGGTGACTGTGAGCATTGATTCCATGTAAGACCGGATATAGATTTTTAAGGAAGGTACATGTTCTGGGAGTTGGAGTCACTTCCTGAAACAGACTGGCTTTGTACTGTGCCTTATATATCGAGAGAGACAGAGAGAGAGAGAGAGAGAGAGAGAGAGAGA
>NDGM011249886.1:0-14662 GCA_002564305.1 Octomys mimax
AATCAGAGGACATGTGGATCTTAAGCTGTCAACTAGATAATAAATACATAGGCTGGTTAAAATATTTCTCCGGTGTTTAAATATTTAAAAAAATATTGCATTAAAAGAAAGATTCAACATCACATCCCTTCTCCTAAACCAAAAATAAAATAAAATAAAATAAGCTTACAAATCCCATTAAAAAGTTGTACATGATACTATTCTTTATTTCTCTGCTGGTATGTTGTGTGGGGGATTATTTTTTTATCTCCATTTCACTGGAATTAGAGTTTAAACAATTTATGGAAATTTGCAGAGCAAAAGCACACATTTACATGAGAATGATAGGACCCATGGACTTTTAACCTCTTAGTAAAATTGTTAAATATATAACCCATAACTTCTAATTTTTTTCTAAAACTTTCCAGGAAAGTTTCCATTTCATGTGGAAACCATTTGAAAGCTGTTCTTCCTTGTGGCCCTTTGTGAGCTCAAGTTAAAATACTAGCACTCTGTGCTGACATAGCAGTAGGGGAAGGCCACTGATTAAATGTAGTTGTAAAAGTTGGTGAATTTTTATTCATCTTTGCAGAAGGATAAATAACCTCTATTGTATTAATACTTTAATAATGTTCCTCAGTTTTCAATTAGACACTTGATTATCCTTACTGTGTGCTATCATTGAAATCATTACACATATCATTTCTGTAAAGACAGAATTGACCTTAGAAAATCAGGTTTTCATGTACAAATGATAAAAATAATATCCACCCAAATCATCTGATTGTTTTGAATGATTTGTCTGCATATCATTCATAGCCAAGACTCATACTTGATTACATTATTTTTTCAATATTATATTTCCAATGTAATCTTATTTTCCAATTTCAGAAGTTACCAGCAGTTTCATTAATCTCTTTATAGAGATACTACAATTAGCTCAAAACCCTCTGCATTCTCTCCCTGTGTGTCAGATAATTTAAAAGAAAAACTTAAGCCCACTTACTTTTCCTTTTCTCTTTCTCTTGAAGATACTTTCCTATTCTTCCCTTCTTTTATCTGGATTTTAAACAGCAGTTTTTGCTTGTTACTTTTTTTTTTGTCTCATTTGTTGTTAAAATATTTATATATGGCTTGTTTTTAATGTTTTATATTAAATTTTTACAGTAGATATTATGAACTATTATTTATTTTTCTACAGAAAAAGTTTTAAAATTACAGCTTCTCTATTATAGTTTCTATTTCATTTACTATAGCTGATTTGTATAAAATTCTTTGAAGGGAAGATTTTAAATCCCGTGGATATTAAATCTTTAAGGATATTAAAACTATAATATCTTTAACCTTGTTTCATAATCTTGAG
The DNA here is from genome assembly GCA_002564305.1 of Octomys mimax. Classification (NCBI taxonomy): domain Eukaryota; kingdom Metazoa; phylum Chordata; class Mammalia; order Rodentia; family Octodontidae; genus Octomys; species Octomys mimax. The sequence continues at coordinate 1,343 of NDGM011249886.1, forward strand.
ATTAAATCTTTAAGGATATTAAAACTATAATATCTTTAACCTTGTTTCATAATCTTGAGATTTCCTCATAAGTATAAATTTGAATCATGAGAAATAGATCTTTTAGTCAATTCAATTTTGATAAAATTGTATCTTAAATTTTAATTTTATTTCTTAGTACTGTGACTCAAGCTCATGACTTCATGCTTGCCAGGCAGGTTCTGTGCTGCTGAGGTACATCCCCAGCTATTGTTCAGATTTTTATATTTTTTTTTATTCCTTTATATTGATATACATTATAACCTAGTACAATGATGTGAACATATGTCTGTTCATTTAACTATGACTTCACTATAAAAATAGACTCTGTTTATGGATTGTTTTATGTTCCAAGTACTACATTAAATAGAATTTATAATTATTTTATTATGTTCATTACTATTTTTTACAGTTTTTATCATAATTTTTGTTTTTTATTTTGAGAAATATATTTCATTGTACTTTATAACTATTAAATAAGTAATAAGCTGCAGTGACATAATATATTTTGAAGAATTTTATATGAATGAATCTTCATTGTATTGTTACAGTCAAAATAATATTATTCTAATTTTGTGCATAAAATAGTGCTTTTTCCAGTTTTACAAACTTGTCTTTTTAGCAAAATAGCTACAAATTCAGCTATGATTATCTGATTGCTTGCTCTATTCGTGCCCAGTCTCTTTATGAAAGAATACCATTTATTCTACTTTGATAGGAGCTATAAATTCCAATTCCACAAAGAAAATAAAAAAGAAAAAGTAGAAGTTGTTTTGTAATGCAGTTAATTAATTTAATTGTAGGAAAAGATACAGAAAAGTTACAGATTAGAATGGTGAATTTTTAATGTGTTTCTAAGATTAGCAGATCATATAATCATAGTAAGATGATAATGACCAGTTAATGAATACTGATTTAATACAATTAACAAAGTTCAGAGCTTGAAGTCGTATCAGTGCTTGAGCAACGACACCGTTTTCTTTCCCATCTTAATACCATAGTATCTTATACGGCACTCAGCAGTGTTTCTCCAACAGTTCATATAGTGACGACTTAACAGATAGTCTTCTAAACAGTTTGTTAGAAAGAAATCTGTAACAGTTTGCTAGTGTCTTGTTATCTTCCAAGATATCGATATTTTTGAAAGGTAGTGGTGAAATGTTTTGCAGAGTGTCCCCAAATTATGAATGACTGATATTTTTCCATGAATTAGATAAAAGTTTTCTCTGGGTGTCAGGGATGCCGAAGGATTGCTCTTGTATTTTCTTTGCTGCATTTTATCCAGGGGTTATAAATAAGCCTATATTTTATTACTGACAATATAAATGTTCTTGTTAACATATTGTATGCTGGCTGAGCGTATTAGTCTTAAGTAATCTAGAATGGGGAAATATTGTTCTTCAAAATGTGTCACTTGAGGCTGGGGAGATAGCTTGGCTCTGTAAGAACCTTCCTGGCAAGCACAAAGACCTTGGTTCAATCCATAGTACCACAATCTATGTCAACCCTGGAAAACCAGGCATGCTGAGCTGACCACTGAAACTGGGTGTGGTGGCGCATGCCTGTAATCCCAGTGCTGGGTAAGCCGATGCGGGCGGATCACTAGGTGTCTGAGTTGTGTAGAGAGATGCTATAAATAAATATTTTTTAAAATGTGCTACTTGAAAAATGTTCTGTGTCTGTTCTTTGGCTCTGTTCCCTATCTGTTGTCGTGGCAGTGAGCCAAGATGCACATGGAAGTTTGTTCCCTATAATCTCCACCATTCAGTAACCATCATACATCCTTCATGCTCTATTCTTTATTTGCTGGCAAACTGAAGTTATCTTCTCAGACATTGTGAAGATGGTACAATTTTGGCTGAGCCTGTGGAATAAACATTACAGGTATGTTGGTGATACATACATCAAGTGGTGCGTGAAAATCACTTGGGGAGATTTTCTTCATCCCAGATTTCAGACTCTTTTATATCTGGGGACAGATCTGAAAACCGATCTTCTATACTGTACTCAGAGTACTTAAGAAAAAAAAAATGACAGTCTTCCATCTGTAACAAATGAGGGAACAGAAAAGAAGGACTTCTCATTTTGTGATGGATAGGAATCTTTAATTTAAAAATAGAGCAAGAGGCTGCACATGAAGGAAGAAGTACGAGCATCTTTTTCTGTATGCTCTATTTCCTTGCTTTTCACGGAGAACTTAATTTTCTACTATCATGAGATTTGAGTTTTATTAACCAGAAGGCCTACATATGAGATAAAATAATATGGCCAATCATGGCCCTGAGGCCATAAAGAAGAAATTCTGTTTTATAAAAACCCATATATATATCATTCATTGATTCTGAAACTGTAAAAATAAACTCCTTAGTGAATGAAAAAGTATTTTATTTTAAACAATAATTGGCGAACTGCAGTTTCACAACTTGATGATAATCTTGCCATCTAAAATAAAAAATTGCTTATTCAAATTGCGCACACCAATTTGTTTGTCAAGAACATAAAATTTTCTTAGGGCTAACTGCTTAAAGAGAAACAGGGACTGCAAAATCTTGGTTAAAATCAAAGAAAAGATGGTTTTGTAGAACCAAGACTGTTTCAAATAGAAAGCAAGAATTCAGTAATATTATGTTTGTAAGAATTGGGATGAAAATGTAAAATAATTCTCAATATATACATTAGGATCTAAGAGTAAACTTTCCTCCTCACCATATACCCACAAACATCCATGCCCATACATAAAGGTTATTCCGTTCATTTTTTTCAAAATGACTGCTTTCTTTAGTTGTATGCTAATTAGGAATGGACATAAAAGAGTGAAAGTAAATATTAATTTTCATTCCTGAAATAATATTTCAAAATATTCAGTGCTCTATAATTCAAGAATAAATGCCAACTATTTTATCACTAAATCAGTTGGTGATAGAAATAACAATACGCTATTCAATGAGATTATTCTCTGTATTTTTTCCAGAGTAGTACTACTCACAGTTCATATTTTTGTGAACTTGCCAAATGTCTTTGAGTATCTATTTCATAAATTTATACAGCATTTTATCTCTCCATTTCTTCTGAGTTATCAGTTTAAATGTTTTTGGGCTGTATTTTTGTTAGAAAAGCAAATTGAGGTTTAATATATTATGAAATAATTTTACAGTAAAACTATTTAATTTAAAAGAATGCAGTTTACTAAACATGCCTTTCTTTTATTTTGCGTACCTTACTTCCATCATTCTAGACTTATTGCTATATTTTCCATAATACTGAAATCATATTGCCAGATCAAATATATTCATAAATCATTGGGCTCCTACATAGCCTCATCTTTGCTGACCAGTAACTGATACATTTCTTTTTTGATTTGTTTTGATTTTTATTAGATTTTAGTGATTAGTTCAGTTAAGCTCTTCCCATTCTATAATGAAATTTCTGAGTGTATTTGGAAGTCTGGAGTTAAGTTCATTTTAAAAATTTCAGTACAACATGGGGAAGGTGCGTGATTTTAACAGGATTTGTTCTGATCCAGAGTTATTCACACATAATTCTGTAATTGGCTAAGAGTATTTCTTTGTTTAAGTTAGATTTATTAGGATAATAAATTACGATAAAAAAGTTGAACTGTTGCATAATATTTGAACCATAATGTAAGCTAATTTCAAAGATATTTTCAGCTGCTAATTAAGCACCCCAAATTTAAATAGTATAGCTGTGCTTTGATATTGTTTGCATCCTCAAAAGCTATACTGAGATTTGATTGGCATTGTGAAAGTAGGTCTTAAACCAGTAATAATCATAAAGAGTAATCAACACCTGTCTCAGGGACTGAGTGGATTCTAGTGGGTGTGAAAATTTTCTCACTTACCTAGAAGCAGATTAATTGCTACAAGAGTAAGGATTTAAAAATATATTTTTCATATTCCCATCAATAGTACTCCATATCCAAACCTCCAGCTCATGGTTTCAAAGAGTTCGGTCTATGCACTCAGTCTGGTGGCTCCTTGGCAGGCATAGTGTAGTGGAGGACAGATCTTTAATCTACAGCAGCCAAAAAGCAGAGAAAGAAAGGAGGAATCAAGCACAAGATGATATCTTTCAAGGTCATAACCCTAGAGACCAAGCTTTTCAGACCAACTCTATACTAACAGAACTTTGAACTATGAGCTCATTAATGGACTGAGGAGCACAGCAACCCAGGACCTGATCACTGTCTGAAAGTCATGTCTTCTGGAACATAAGATTGTTGGTTGACACCTTTGAGTCTAAGCCAACTACAGTCCACCTTATTCTCCTAGACTTCCAACATCTCACCTTGCTATGGCAGGTTCATAACGCATGATGTCTCTGCAATGTCAAGCGAGCTTCTTGACAGAAGTGTGCAAGGAATACTCTTCCTTATGTCCTGTAGGTCCTCACTGCAAGGTATTATTTCAGGGTATGAAAATGGCCTGACTGTAGAAGAACACCATGATAAGCCAAGTGTTATGGCTGATAAATCATTTTAACAAGTGATTTTTCACATGAAAAGTGTGATGGAGAGGAGCTAAAGCTTTAGTGTGATTCTGTTATTTATGCATTTCACAATGTTTTCAATTCTTTATTTGATTTTCTTTTAATGCTTGTGTAACTTCTACCATATTCGTTTTCAATTTTAAATTTATGTAAAATTTAAATGAGATTTTTTGTATCTATAAAGCAGTAGAAAGAACAATAATTTTTCACCCCAAATACAGTTGACTTTGGTGCGGCAGTGTGAACAAGGATGAGTTTTTGAGCTGTAAAGCTTCTCATATCCTGCTCTTATTTGTGATCATGGAGAGTCAACTCAGGGCCTTGTGCATGTTCGCTAAGCTCTCAATCACTGAGTTTTATCCCGCCCATATCCTGCTTCTACAGAAATTCACAGGGCTGGCCAGATAGCTCAGTGGATTAAAAGGCCTGTTTAGGCACATGCAGAGACCAGGGTTTGATGTCCTGCGAGCTGTGCCGGCCCTACTCCTGGGCGCGCTAAGATGGTGAATGAGACTGGGCATGGTGGTATGTGCCTATAATCCTAGCACTTGGGAGGCTGAAAACAGGAGGATCTCTATGAGTCTGAGCTGTGTAGTGAGGCCCTGTAGACCCTGTACTAAATACAATAGAAAAATAAATACATTTTATAAAAAGAAATTCACATGTGGGCTAGTTACAAGAAAACATTATGAGGGAGTCAAGGATAAGTAAATACACTGTATGTCACTGATAAAAATAAAGAACAGAGGTGATCACTTCATATAAAATTGATGTCAAATGGGAGAACAATGGCAACATATTTTCCTTAATTTTTAATGTGCAAAAAATAGTAGTGTTCAACTTTTATGTATCCTTAGGTTTATATGAAATATATACATATATGTATATATATATACACAACATATTACTCTAGATATATTATATATGATATATATTATATATGATATATTATACCAGCTATATTATATATATATTTGATATATTACACCAACTACATTATGTATGTACATGACATATTATACCAGCTATATTAATGCTTTCTGAGTAATATGTCACATTAAATGTTCTAAAAGACAGAGAATATGTCTATTTGTGAAACTTTAGAGCAGTTCATTTAGACAGGAGCTTCTTATTCATATCTAGTTCATTTTGTTTAGTGACCCAATGTATCAAAAAGTAAATCAAATTCCAGTCATAATTGCTTATAATTTCACAGATAAAGGAAATAGCATGTGTACATTTTCAAATATGTGCAAAATATTGTTTATAATAAATATCTATGCTGTTTTCACTTTTTATCATTTCAAAGTAACATTTCATAAATCTTAAGGGGTCTTTTTCTAAATTCACTCCCCCTTTTTACAATATTCTGCAGCTTTTTATGTCCTTCTGTTAATACTGAATTTATTTTGTGTTTTTGTTGTTGTTGTTGTTTTGTTTTGTTTTATGGTTCCAGGGATTGATCTCAGGACCCTGTGCTTGCCAGGCAAGTGCTAATTCTATGGAGCTATCTCCCCAGGCCCCTGAATTTATTTTTATGCAAAAAAATGAATTGTTATCTATTTTTGTAATATTAAACAGTAATAATGTAGAAAAATACAATTTATAAACACTGATACCCTTTTAAACATGTGTAAAAAGTAATAAATTCCTTTCTTGCTTTAATTTGGACAGCGTTGAACTGCAGACAATATCACTCTATCTGGATATTAAGGTGACAGTTGAAGATAAACAAATACTGAAAAATCCTTACATGGACCAAAACACTTGGAACATATGTTACTGCAGATGAACACTCAATTTTTGCACTGTAAAAAGCTCATATAATTCAAACAAAGAAATGAATTATACTGGAAGGAAAAAGCAAAGGATAGTTTTTTATTTGTCTCATGTTTTCCTTTGTTACCTTTCTTTTTTTTCCTTACAAACATTTACTTTAAAGAGAGTATAGCAATATTGACGTGATATTAGAAGCAGTACAAATTTAGAAGACCAAAATGTTTTTCCCCATTTGGAATTATGTCAACCATTGAATTGTCATTGATGGCTTTTATCAGATTGAGGTAGAGATCATGTATTCCAATTTTCTGTAGGACTTTGAACATGAATAAGTGCTGGACTTTATCAAAAGCATTTTCTGCATCAATTGAGATGATCATTTGGTTTCTGGATCTGGATCTATGGCTATAGTGTGTTACATTTTTAGATTTGCAAATTTTGAACCATCCTTGCATCCCAAGGATGAATCCTACCTACTCATGCTGTATATATAATCTTCTTTATGATTTGCTGTATTTTATTTACTCTAATTTTATTGAGGATTTTTGCATCTATGTTCATTAGGGAGATTGGCCTATAGTTCTCTTTTTTAGTTGCATCTTTCTCTGGTTTTAGTATTAGTATAATACTTGCCTCCAGGAATGATTTTGAGAGAATTGTTTCCTTTTCCATTTCATTGAAGAGTTTGCAGAGTATTGGGATTATATCTTCTGTAAATTTCTTGTAGAATTCACTGTGAATCAATCAGCATCTGGACTTTTCTTTGTCAATTTTTTTTTATTACTTTTTGAATTTCATTGACTATTACTGGGTTATTGAGAATTCTTGTATCTTCTACATTTAGTTGATAATTTCATTGATTAAAATAATTTAATGTATTTACAAATCAAAGGAAAATGGATATTAAGTACCTGCTGTAGTCACGTCCTATGTAAATTTACATAAATATATAAAAGTTATTAATGACATAAAATTTGCTTTGGTTGGTTATTATATGATTTTATATGCCTTCTTCTATTTAATTTTTGTTTCCTTTTAATTTTATTTTGTGTAGAATTATAATTTACAATACCATATGTAAACCTGAGGATAATTAACAAAATAAAAATTATTCCTGGCATGCTTGGTGCAATGTGTGTGCAGGGGAAGATTTACATGAGAACAACAGAGCTTAATCTTCACAGGATGGTCCTGTAATTCCAGGTTTCCTAAACTGTAAGTTCCACCTCTCTATATATTAATTATTACGAGTTTAAATAACTTTAAATCACAGATACTTTTGTTAGCAAATCACTTATGTATACCACAGCTCCTCAGTATAAAATTTGTTAGGAAAAATGTTAAGTTTTGATTTGTCTCTATGTTAATATTTTGGCAACTCACTTGCCTGGAGTGATTATTTTTGTTTGATGAAGCAGGAGATATTTTTATGGACCTGAAATTGCTAATTAAAAGGATATTCTTCACATACGTTTAGGAGGGCATCATTTCCTGTTAGTTTTCTTTGATAAACTCTCTGAACAAAAGGATCAACATTATATCATTTTTATAGATGATCACAAGCATTTTCTATCATGTAGTGCATGTTCAAATAAAGAATGGGAAATGAATGAGTGCTAGGCGTTATGCCAAGCAGAAAGCTTTGCTAACATTGGTGATAACTGTATGAGTTAAATTTACTAATTTTCCTATAAGTAAAACATTTTCTGAGCCTGTTTTATCTAATAACCTTTGTATAACTCGGTGCAATTTACCATAGTGATACTGTGGTTTCCCTACTTACTACCAATTTCACAAAGTATTAAACTGTGTCTTGGAAAGATACATGACTATTCTGAGTTCATATGAAGAGTTACCAGGGCACATAATTTAGAGTTTGAGTATCTCTGAGACTCTTCTACCTCAGGTAAATCATGTTACCAGCTAAAAGTAGTAAAAGAGAACACATTCCATTAAAGCACTCATTTGGACATACTTTTACTTAAGGTGATTAAATGATTGGACACTCATGTGATGCATTCGCCCTACTAACTTATTTGTAACCATATACATTGGAAAACATCTCCATATTTTTCAAAACTGATTAGTATATAACAGCATTGCTTTCATTTTTCCTATCCCCAGCATTTATTTAAGAAATGATACCATGTTTTACAACATAAATAAATAGAAAGTTGTTGGATTTGTAAGATAACCAAAAGATTTGTTATTTATTGTGTACAAGACAATATGCTGTTTATTTTACCTCAGGTATTTTCTTTTCATCCAACTAATTTCTACAGAAAAAGCTCAGCTTCCACTCTGTAGAGAAGAAACTGAGCCCAAGAGTAGTTAAGTGACTTATAAACAAGATCCTTTCTATTTAATAGAATGTCTGCATTTATGCAGATGCCAATATAATTATAAAAACATCCTGATATATTATTTTACATATTGTTCTGTGATGGAAATTATATAATTAGACGCAACTATATATCCACCTCAAATATAATGACATAGGTCATTTAATGATCATTAAATACATATGTGAAAAATATGGCCTATACAAAGTCTTTTATATAGTTAATAGAAGAGATAGAAAATATAAAATATATACACCTTTCAAAATTTTACAAGTTCATGGACAACTGTTGTAATCATCACGTGGAGCCTATAATGACATGGACTGACAATAATATCTTCAGATTAACTTAGCTTATTCAAATATAGACACACATCATTGTATGTGAAAATATAATGCACAGCAAATTGGCATGTGAATGTTTTTATTGTCATATGCTTTTCATTTTTGTTAAGTTTTTATTTTACTTAAATATACAGATGTGCACAAATGACTTTATGGAATTATTAGAAAAGATTTAAAAGCATACTATAGCAATACATTCACACCTATAAAATTCTGGAAACAAATGTCTTCAATCAGTAAATGGATAAAGAAGATATTGGAGGTTGATATAGTGCAGTAATGCTCAGCTTTGAAAGAGAATAAACTTGAGACCCTACTGAGTAAATGGATTCATCTGAAGATTGTACTCTTATGTGAAATAAATTGGACACACATTTCTAAAGATCAAGTTGTTACTATCATACGAGAAATCAAAGGTGTAAATTAAAAACAATATCTATCTATCTATCTATCTATCTATCTATCTATCATCTATCTATCTATCTATATATTAGATATTGTGAAACAGAAAGCAAATCTTCAAATAAGAAGGGAATCTGCCAAATAGCTCAGCAGACTAAAGAGCCTGTTTAGGCAGAAGCAGCTGCCAGGCTTCAATCCCTGGGCCTGCCATGCCGGCCCCACCCCCAGGGAGAGCTGAGATGGCGATTGAGTCTGAGCGTGGTGGTGTATGCCTGTAATCCCAGCCCTTGGATAGCTGTAAACATGCAGATCAATAAAGTCAGATTTATGCAGTGAGAACCTGTAGACCCTGTAAACCTGTCCTAAAGAGTGAGGGGGAAACATAGGAAGGGAAAAGAAAAAAATGAGAGAAAAAAATAGAAAAATTGAAAACAAGGAAGTGAAGAGAGACTGAAGGGAAGAAAAAGGAATGAGGAATAAACAATTAAGATATAGCATGTACAGGTGCAACTTCACCATGATAAATGTAATCATTATGTATATATAAAATTTAGCAATAAACTTAATTTTAAAAAGGACTTTAACTAAAATTTAAAAACTTGGAGTAAAAGTGATCATTTCAACTGTCTGATACAAATCTCATTCGTGCAGAATTTCTGATAATTATTGGGACTCTTGGAAATTCCAATGATGGAATGATTTGAAACATTGCAGACTGGAAAAAATAAAGCAAACAACAGGAAATAAAGGTAATCATATCACATGTTGTTAAAAAATAGAGTTTGCACAGTTTACAACACATGGGTAAACATTAATATTCTCCAAAATTTTAATATATGCAAACAAGTGAAATAAGCGTATTTGAAAAACTGATTAAGAAATTCATGAGAGTTTGATTGCATTGACATTTTCAAGCTTTTGTAGAGCTTTGCAGTTTATCTGGATGTGCCAGGTAAACACCTGAAGAAAGATAAATTCAAAGAAAATAAGTTAAAATAAATTTAAAGAAACAAAAGACAAAAGCAATAGTGTGCACAGTACATAAAATAATTCAGGGTTCAGAAGGAGCTCAGTGTTCTAAGTGCCTGCCCGGCAAGCCCGAGAACCTAAGTTCGATTCCTAGTACCACATGTAATGCCAGTCCAGTCCCCCAGATATGCAGTGCCAGCCCAAGACCAGGCATGCCTGTAATTCCAGCTCTGGCGATGCTGAGACAGGAGATCACTGTGAATCTCAACTGCATAGTGAGACCCTGTACCAACTATGAATAAATAAATAATAAATAAATAAACTTTGGAATTTTCAAGTCAACGGAAGTCAGAGGACAACAGGAACAGCAGAAGTAATTATAACCATATATTGACATGTTAAAGGTGATTTAGGTGAATTAATGGCCAACTGTTTCCATAGCACTTGGAATTTGAGAATGTAATCAATGATGAAATGTTTTATCTATGTTATTTTAGTTTCAAAGAGAAAATTATATTCTTCACTGAATTTTAAATATGTCAGTGCTTATTTCCCCATATTTCTGCAGCAAATATATGAACAAAAGAAAGAGCAAAATGAATCACTTGAGAGGGTTGGCCAAGTAGCTTAGTGGATTAAAGTACCTACAAGCAGGCAAAGGGGACAGGGGTTCAATGCCTGGGACTGTCATACTGGCCTTGCCCCTGGAGTGCTCTGAGACAGCAATTGAGACTCGACGTTGTGGGGCACAGCTGTAATCCCAGCTCCTGGAAAGATGTAAATGATCAGATCACTATGAGTCTGATCAAATAGTGAGACCCTAAGCACCCTGTAGACCCTCCCTAAAATACAAAAATAGTATCACTTGGCATCAATAGTTTTATATTTTCAATGTTTTCATTTTCTATGTAGTACACACACACACCCAGAATACTGTAGCGTATACTTCACCTTATATTTTGAATGCTAATCAATAGCTAAACTATGCTCATATCAGAATGTGATTGAGATCTTTCAAATAAAAACTACTGAATCTTCAATACTCTTTTTTATGTTTTTTTATTTATACTTTTTTCCATAATTTTATTGAGAAACAAATAGCAATGAGGCAGTTTCAAATCAAATTGGTAGGACAGTTTCAATAATTAACTCATTGCATACTCTCTTCCTGGTGGTTATTTGCTGTAACATTAGTGCATCAGCTCTAAGGATGGCATATGTCATGCTCTGCAAATACATAATTGCACATCCTAGCACCTTGCTGAGTATAGAGTAGTACAACCAGAAAATTCAGTCCTGTTTCCAAACATCATTCAACTCACCACATAAAAAATAAACTACAGTGATAAAATTTTCATTAAGGTTTGGAAATTTTGATTTTCATGCCATTCCTAATTTGTCTCAATTTTCCTAATGGATTTATTTCTCAGATTACATTTTATGTGGAAATACTTATTATGATACCTAACATTTGGCTAAAACAGGAAGTATACATTTTAAATGCAACCCATGTGATTTCAGTTCTGAAAAATCTGTCACAAAATTTATAGGCCACAAAAACAGAGTATGCAGATTTATTTTCTTATTTCTTAAAGAGCATAGAAAATATGATCAATTACAAGTGAAAAATTACAAGTGATACAGAATTTCACATAATAAAATAAATGAATGTCATAGCATTTGTTATAATCTAGTGTTATCTTCCAACTAATTGTTCACATTAACCACATAAAAGAAAGGAAAAAGAAAGAAATTAAGAAACAGTTAACAAGTTGAAAAAAGGAGACAAAACAAATTAAACATTTACTGCTTCTTTTTTAAAAAATTTTATTGAGAAGCAAATAGCAATGAGACACTTTCAAAGCTGATTAATAGAAGGTCAGGGGATACTTAGTATAATAAACACTGGCCTGGCAACCTCAAGGTCCTTAGTTCAATCTCTGATAACACAAGAAACAAACAATAACAACAACAAAAACGCTTAGTGGGACCATTTCAATAATTATTACATTGCATATTGTTGTCTTACTAGTGATTATTCATAGTACAAGATGCAGACATGATATCCTGTCTAAACACTCCTAGTACAAATCTTTCTTCTCATTTAACTAAGAGAAAGTAGCTGTCTATCTATTCTAAATATTTTGCATATACTTATACAAAATGATCCTTCATTTGTATTGCTTTTATTTATTTAGTTTTGTCAGAGATGGGTATTCCATTGCCATTTAAATATTGTAGGTATGTAAATTCAGCAAAAATAATCCAATATAGTATAGTAGTCCATAATAGTAGTAGGTTACCCACAGGACTGGCAATGTCAGAAGTTGTTGACTTGAGCCTTTTACAGCTCAGCATATTAATAAGGCTTTACTTTTTCTACCTCCTTTTTATACTTTTCTGCTGGATGGTTAAGACCAAGATAAAGCAAAACCTATATAACAAGAAATATAACTTTTGTATTTGATAATGTCAACCAAATCCCCTTAGGATTTACCCTGAAATCCTGTATCGCAGTTTGTAGATCATTTGTCAGTGTCAGCCATGTCAATGAGTCCCAGCCATGGTTTCACCAATTTGCTCTCTGAAAGCCTGAGAGAATGTTGTCTCTCCATGCAACTTTCCTTAAGCACACTCTACATGGTTGACCACTTTCCTCTGTGGCTCCATAATCTCCTTGATCAGAAAATTTGGGACACCACTGAGTTATAGGATATTACAGTAAGGTTCCCTTATGTCCTTAGTCTTCACTGATCTTGAAAGGCTAGGGCCAAAATGTTGACTGTCCTTGTAAATTTTCTTTTTCTCTAATTTTTTCCTGCAAACTAAGGTTTTTAACCCTCCAGAAGAGAAGCTTAATGATATTGTTACCCTACAATGTAGGCAGTTAAGCTTACCCTCACTAACTGTCTGAATATCAAACATCTTAGACATAGCATGGAACAGGTATTTTCCATCAA